>LS486059.1:236337-309774 GCA_900490705.1 Pristionchus arcanus
ATATGTTTCAGGGACATGCTCCACCATGACCTACCACCCCATTTTGGACCATGACCCGGGGTACATGGGTCAAAACATGAAAGTCAGTTGGTGATCGAATCGAGATACGGTAGTCATGTACGGTAAGTGGGGTTACTGTAGGTCACTATGGATACGGTACCAATTATCGATCGAACAAAAAATATTTCTCACCCATGTATAGGGATACATGGCGGAGCACTGACGCACGTGCGTCAGTGCTCCACCACGTATCCCTACATGGATAAAAAAAAGTCGCCGGCGGCGTGGACACCTATGTGCTCGAAGTTTAGTTTGCAGGCGCAACAAGCCGCTCGAGTCAACGTTGGCTTGTGTAGAGGGAACGCGCGACTGTGTGGATTTCCAAAGTCAGTTATAGTTGCTTTTGTTTTCTTTACACTGCATAATATGATAAGAAAATGAACATTTTGAAAAAAAGCCTGCAACAATCCGTCTCACTTTGAGTGAACTGATACCCTCGTTGTTACTTGTCCCTAAGCAAACATGGTCTTTTACTCTTGGAACAGAGTGCAATCAATGCACAAGACAAGCATGTGATTTTCTGTTACGAAAAGCCCGGGGTTGCACAAACCGGGCACTCAATGTCCACAGATCGTGAACATTTGGACGAAAGCTGGGGGGGGGGGCGGTGTGTAGCCTAGGATTAATATTTTTACAACCTCCATAAAGTCGGTACTGGATTTGTTCTTTGCCTATTGAAGAACTATAATAGTTTATTACAGAGGGCAACTACTCTTGCCGGCAGTGTCGACTGGATCGATTCAATATCGTTATCAAAAACTGCAGCAAGGGCAATGATGTAAGCAAATGAAAAGCTTTTTTTCTTTCTAAATATTAAATATAAATCTTATGAATCATCTCAGCTGGAGGTCTAACATAGATTTTTCAAATTGCTATTGTCTAAAAAAATTTCAGCTCGCCCTCCTCCCCTCCTGCTCATCCTCGCCCAGACTCTCATCACCTGATATCCCTCCACTGGTCCAAGATCAGACCTTGATCGATCGAGTTCGCCGCTACTATCAGTAAGTTTACGCATATATTACGCATAACATTCTTTATAGTTTTATTATAATTTTCATTAGATACGCACCTACAAAAAAGCATTGAATTCCAGCAAATATAACAAGAAACCATGATAACTATTGTAGACGTCTCTCCATCATCCGTCGCAACAACGAACTCGCCCTGCGAGGCATCGAAATGGACCCGTTCATGGCTAACAAGGAGGAATACGTAAGTGATTTCGGTTTAGGATTGAGAGTACAAATTGAAAGTCTGGATAGAATTCGCCACTTTGTGTTGCGTACTCTCGTTACACACACCGGTGGCATAGGACGAGGAATGAAGAGTTGAATTCTTCGTCCTGACATCCATATTGCACAATTCCCGAGTGAAAATACATCCGGCTGATAGGATTATCAATGCGCCGCTGATGTATGAGTGAGAAAATGGAAGGGTGCCGGAATTATCATCCTCATTTTTGATCTCCGTTACAGGAAATCGCACCATGCACGTACCAAGTGATGAATCAGGCCGTTCGGATCATGATCGTGACGTTGTTCGACTTTGCAGCAGCCTTGTTTCCGGAGTTCATGGAGATTTCGCTTGCGGACAAGGTTTGTCTTCAGGACCAGTAATCGCTTTTGGGTACCTTCAATCATTCCCACAGACAAATGGGCTGAAAATTGGTTAGTAACTCTTGATTATGGAAACAAATAAAAAAACACATAAAAATAATTTAAAATTTCAGTGGTTGCTCATCCGCAACTTCCAGACGACATTTCACTGCCTCGAATCGCACATGAGAAGCCAGCGATTCTTCCCATCCGAAACTGGCAAGTTAGCGACGATTCCTGTTTTTGGATAGCCCTTGCATTAGCTATTTCGTATCTTAAAACGAATCTAGCATTTTTTTAATTGTCAGTAAAGATAATTGTGATTAGTACTGCAGCAAGGCCGGCCTTCGCTTTGCAGGTGCTTCGGAACGTACACGACTTATCTAGCTCCCGATGCCTCAGGCGTCTACTTCAGCGACTGTGTGAACAAGCAGAACGCGGGAGAGGCAGCGAGGTAAGGATGATGCACTTCTTCAGTTTTTGATATATCGAACGGCCAAAGTTGGGCTGGATTGATCGGCTGTTTTGCAAAATATAACACAATGAACATGGAACTCGGTTTTCCAAAATAAATCGACTAAAATCATTAGAATAATGATAGGTTAGAAAAAAATTAGAAACTTTCAGAACACTCGAGCACTGCATCAAGCAGAACTGCTTCACCATTCGTGATCACCTCGATAGAGTGCAACCGAACGACGAGGAGTTCATGGCTATGCTGGCGATAGCTTTCTGGAGCATCGGTTAGTCGTCAGAATGCAACCAAAACACACAAAAAATCAGGCGCTAAACACAAAAAAATCAGGCGCTGGCGCTACTGACACCAGGACTTGCTTAGCCCAGCACACATGCACTGAAAGTGCAAATTCATAATAATTGCAGAGGGCACTCCAGCTCACGAGGATCTCATAGAACTCTCGTCTCGGTATCGCACCGAGATCCTCTCCCGGATGATGGCCCGATACAAGGAGACGATCGGGGCGATGGAGGGAACGAGAAGGATCGGACAGCTGTATGATGTCCTCGGGACACTCAAGGTCAGCGCGGCGGAATATTTTCGCCTTCTACCTCACATAAAAAATCATGCCTTGGGCGGTGACGCCGCGTGCATAGATGGTATAGTTTCCGCTGGACAGAATTAATGTAGATCTTGCAAATGGTAGATCAGTGTGAAATCATACACCTTTTCCTATCTCGAGGAACAAATTAAATGTCGAACTCGTGACCAAACCTTGAAAAAGAAAGCGATTAAACGTATTCGAAGTCAGTGTTCTCTGAAGAATCAGTGATTCTTTTCAGAAGACGGAGGAGAATCTGAAGTGGGAGTACGAGGTGTATCGGATGCTCGACCTCTTCGATGATCACACGTACATGTACAAACTGCAGATGCACAAGCCAGATACTGTTTGCAAGAGTTTGAATTATCTTAGATAAACGAGATTTTGGAACTGATAAATGATTGCTTACTTATTTGGAAGTATCGTTGTTATAGCGACTTTCACGAAATTCGCTATTTCATTTCATTCAGTCACAACAATTCACATCATTCAAGTCATTTCCCAATACCTCAATTACCGTACTGCAATGTGATCGTTGTCGTCCAACGCCACATTTGCATGTCTGGTCTCACCCATTCTTCTTCTCACCTTTCCAATAACCACGTCTGCTAATTCAATTAGCATGTCTGGGTCTCCTCACTCTCCCTCAATGAGACCAGCTCATCCTCAATTTACTTGCTCATCCTCGTCCCTATAAAAGGACGCCCCTTCCTCCAATCCTCAGAGTTCCTTCTCTCCTCGCGACCCACTGCGACTCAGGAGAGTTCCTCTCTCCTCGCGACTCACTGCGAGTATCAACTGTGCAGGGCCAAGACCCTCACAGTCATTCATTGATCCATCGGGATCTCAATCATTCCAGCCATTCTCTATCCCTCGGGATCTCAACCAACCACACGAGAGTCACACTGAACCTCTCCTCGTTTCACCTACGAGCCATTCTCACTGTGCAGGGCCAAGACCCTCACAACCATCCATAGATCCTCAGGATCTCAATCATTTCAATAACCCTCACGGGTATCAATACGACCTCACTACAGTATCCCTCGTGGATCTCACTTCATTCCCCTCGCCCCGTCCCTTCCCTCCTTCCATCCCAATCCCCTTGTTCTGTAATAATAAACTATTATTGTTACTTCACTGAGCAACCACACCGTACCGTACATCACTACCGTACACCTCACTCAATCAGACAGCGATCACACTCGCGCTAAGCTTGTCCCTGCTAGTCTGGTCACTACCGAGTATCGACGATACCGTAGTCCAGCCTGAGTATCGTGGGCTCGATAGCGCGAGTGCGCATAGTTGTAGATCATTGAATCATTATTGTGCTCATGGTAATGATTGGATCATAATTTATCAATTTGTTTCGAAGGAGTTGTCGTTGAAGCATAGACAATTTTAAGCAAAAACAATGAATCAAAAGAAAGGAGAAAAATACCCAAGGAATGTGATGCCCTTATCTCTTCTTCGGTATTATTTCTTATCGACTCGCAGTCACGTTTCTTTTCTTCTTCCTGGTTAGTAAAGTCAACGTCTTACGAATGGATTTTTTCGATCTTCCCGACGTATTTCTCCGAGAATTGATGAAAACTGTTTCGATTAAGGACCGGCTGAGTCTTCGTCTCACTTGCCGGTTTGTGCTTTTTCAGTTACTTTTCCCCTGGAATCCTTGATTTGCGTTTCAGCACTTTTGAAAACCTTGTTGCCCATACACACGCAGGTCACTTCTCCTATGGTTACATCATTCACGGACTATTGAAGGTGAACAATTTCAAATTCGGTTTAAAGTATCGCATTATTTTAGAGCACATTTTCTGTTCGAATCGGAAATATCTTGCTGAAAAATTTTGAATTGAGCGAAAAAGGAATCTGTAAATTTATCTACATGCGGAGGAATCTGTTCAATGGAGTGTCAATCGGGCAGTTCGAAATAGATGTGTGTTTCCGACATACAGTGCTTATTGACTCTAGAAACGTTATCAAATTCGCACTTTAGATGGATGACTACAACCTGACTCTTGAATACCTTCGCAAAATCACTCACAGCATTACGATCGATGTGCTCTGCTTGGTTCTGAATTACGATTCCGAGTTTGAAAAGTTCGATAAGCTTTTTTACACTAAAATGCTTGAAGAACGATTTTAAATTCAGATCAATGCAACTAATGGCTGCGTTTCCTCGGAGTAAGCACACTCTGAGCTTCGGTTACGCACTCGATACCGCGAAGCTCCTATCTCTGCCTCCGTTAGAGATGCTAGACTTGCGATACGTTCGAAATCCAGTAAGTATTCTCTTTGAAAATGCACTTTTTGATTTGTTCTGAACTTTCGCAGATTCCAAATTACTTGTTCTTCCACCTCCTCGCTGTTCACAATAGCCTCTACTTGCACACAGTCGAAATGACCACCGATAACTTTATCAATACTCTTAAGGTTCCAATTTATTGCGTTTCCAGTTTTCGTAAAATGTGTTTCAGATTGTGTCCAGTGATTCCCGATCGCGATCACTGCAATTTAGCTCAGATAAATCCACAATTTCATGTTGGCTCAACATTTTTGGAATAACCGAAGACACTAAGACGAATGAGCCAATCAGTGAAGTAGGACATGAATTCTTCTTCAAAATATTTTTGATGGTTATTTTCAGTTCGAAATCATGGAAATAGCTAAGAAACAGAAAATGATACGTCTCCGCTATCGAAGATGTTTGATAAACATGCTTCATTTCGAGTGGAATGGGGAGAAGACAAACGCATACGTTCACGTCTCCACAACTGCAGACCTAAACAATTGACATGCAGTGTATTTTTCTCTCCTTGCTGATGGCATTTCTACGACGGATTGTAAAAAGGAAGTGTCATTGTTGCATAAATGTCATTGATCTGCAATTTAAAAAAAGAGATAGCGTTGGAGAACCCAGAATATCGCGAGGCTTGGCACTTGGTCCGTGCCTTCGTGGTACTCCCTATACGATAGATTGTGCCCTACTGAGTCGTGCTAATTTTACAGTCTGAACCTCACAAAATTGCCTTAGTTTGACGAATAAGTACACGATAGTCTGTGTGCCAAATGTGTGTCCCCTGCTCAGCAACTTGAATAGAAAGTGCATTAGCATCAAAATAAATCAAACGAGACCTTAAAAACGAGAATGAATGATCCAAGATGAATAATTTCCATATTGTTGTTGCCGGTGTACCAAGAGACGTCTGAGTGAGCAGTTCTGCACATAGTCGCTGTCTTCGAAAGACGTCCTGTTACACTTTCGTATGCAAATCGAATTTTTCGCGCTGCTTCAGGAAGCAGCAAATGGAGAAAAAAAAGAACTCCTAATGTCATTCAGTTCTTTTCTGGAAAGGTCATTCATCTGTTTCGTTGCAGAGTAACAAATTTATTGTTAGTCTTGTTGATCAGGAACACATAAGGCACACAGGCTACCGTGTGTCAGTTCGTCAAATGAAGAAAATGGAATCTAATAGGTGATAGATAAGGGGCTTTTGAGAGGTTTCGAGAGCAAAATTAGCATGACTAAGCAGAGTACAAGCTGCCTTCTGTGAACTATCGCCAAGATAATGACCATGGGGCAAGTATAAAAGAAGGAACAACTCAATCCTTCACAACTGCCTTAGCTCAACTTCCTTCACGTCATGAACTCTTCCCTGTGAGTTTCACTTCTAAGCTTAGGAATCCATTTCTCAGCTAACATTTCCGAAATGAACTTTTCCGAGAAAAAACTTTTATTTTGACCTACCACCACAAGGGCTTGAGTTTAATCAATGCCATTTTTCAGTATCGTGCTCGTGACTGCCTTTGTTCTACTCGCTCTGGCATCCCAAGTGCACTCGTGCTACACCTGCTACTACGGATCCAATGGATATGGATACAACTACAACAATGGCTACAACTACAATTATTACCCTTACTACAACAACGGATACGGTTACAATGGATACAACTATTATTATGGCAAGAAATAGATTCTTCTCTCAGGACATATTTCAAAATCATTTCTAGTTGCTTTTCTCATTTTCGATTGATATATTTTTCTTGGAAATAAAACATTTGATATTCAGTTCAAAAAATACAAGAGTTTTCAGAAAAATATTTTATAAATGTTTTTATCGTGCATGAACTATCGAGTGAGTAAACAACACAATTGATTTTCTTTGAACTACTCTGGCTCCCGAAAATCTAAGGCGTATTCGATTGATCAAACGTGGAATGAATTGATTAATCGCCTTCCGATACGATGGCGAACACGCAAGAATCGTGAGGGAATGAGCGCCAGTGTGCATGCTCACCACACTCAGGAGAAGCGAGGAGGCCATGGACACTGCAATGAGACCTTTCATCTCCTGTTTTGTGCGAAAACTTTTTTACAACTGCTTTCTTACTATTTTGGTTCATTGCGGCCTGCTCAGCATCCATCGACAGCGTCTTTAGAATGAGCATGGTAACGATTACCACAGGAATCACATAGACGATTGTGGGCACGATGCCCTAAATTTTCCTATTTGGCTTCATATTTTCCTATCAAGCTTTTGTTCATTACTCCAACCTGAAACACCAGTGAGACCACAGCGCGTCTTTGATAGCTGCAATGGAGCTAGCTATTGTACAGGCTAGAGCATAGCATTTGAATACCTCTTAGTCGCAGAACTGGCATAGTTTGCACCGTGGTTCAGTTCACGAATAACTTGTACAATCATACAAATTATGACAGTAGTATGGACAAGGTAGATGACGATGATAACTGGAACAACACAGTTTGAGTAAATCGTTTTTGTCTCACGAACAAATTGGAAAATAGAACTCACGACATCCACCAATAATCAAATGATTTGAGCCTCTCAAGAACATGTATGACGCCTTGAACGTTACCCATATAACAGTGGAATGAACAATCTAGAAGAGGATTTTTGAAAATTATAAATTGGGATGAAACCGTAGAAGAAGAACGATCTTGTGCGGCGGCAGCCATTACGAATACCGAGAGGATTATTCCAAATAATTCCATTGATAAAAATAGAAGGTATCTACGCCATCCATGAACACTTCTTTCGGGAGGAAGTATGACCTAAATTTATGTAGAGATGTTCAGAGGCTTTAGGCAAATCGTACACTTCGTCGATAATAGACGCATGCGAAATAAGCATTTGTAACGGTAAGGAAGAGAATGACTTCAGATGCCTAAATGAAAACAATCCAATTGAAAAGAACATACAAACTAACGCCGAAAACGGATACATCTATGTATCGCGCGAGCCATGAATCTGAGAAGATGATTCGACAGTTGACTAATAGTATCGGCGTGTATGCATTGCTGAGAATGTCCATCACCATTGATGACACCTGATCAGGGATTGGTAATCAATCATAACGTCTGACTTACTTGCAACGACAGCAGGTACTTGCGATACACTTTGCCTTTAGCGTCATGGATGAATATGATCACGAAACAGACGAGTAGGTTTAGTGATAATAGAATTGCACCTTAACATGACTGCGGCGTTCTATAACAACAATCGTTTTCAAACCGCCAATATGATGAAAGGAGGCTATTGCGACGATGACACGTGGGCTCAACTCAGACGAGTTCATCGCTTGTTTTTCACTGACTAACTGGGACCTAGTCTTGCCTAGCACCTGCCAATTTAAACTCACCACCTTCAGCTGCTCGTTAGGACAACTTTGAGCGCAGGTGTATCCATTTTTTTCGTTGAAAATAATGTTTGGAGTAGGTTAAGGGTCGTATGAAAACGCCTTCTCTATTCGTCTCTCTCCCCTCGATTGAGCCTGATATTTTAGAAATGTATGCCGCGGCAATAACATTAAGATCAGCTTTTAGCAACTTGTGCAGTACTGCTAACTTCAGTTATCGATACCACTCCTCGAAGGGCGATTCTCCACTGAGAAAGTAGATCTGGTTTCGAAATGCACGGCAATATTCGGTGCTGCAATGAATATTTCAAACTACTACACCAATCCCCTGCCGAAGCAGACCAAGCCTCGCCATCCCCGGGGGTTCGGCAAATTGGTAGTAATCTCGGTCGCGAAAGGTAACCTACCCAAGAAAGCATTGGACCGCAGGGTAATGTAGTCCGCCTAACAGCTTCTTTTACCAGTGGGTCCTACCTAGCTTTATCTTGCGACTATAAAATCGCTTGTCGTGGATACACAATTACCTTTTTTGAGGGTAGTACACCAAGAATTTAGTTGGTTGCACGTGAGATGTTGATCGGCATCCCGTTTAGGTCTCCATTTCCCACTAATCCGATCTGTAAGTGGACGGATACAGCTAAATATCCTCGTTAAAGCGTTCCTCGTATTACATTTTTAAGTGAAGTAATTTATCGTTCCGCGTAAAACAAAAATACAGTCGTGTTCAGAATTAAGTATTGTTATATAATTTATGCTTAATCAACGTAAAACCAAAATATTGTGACCATCTCTCTGAGAAAATGTGGTGAATGAATAAGTAATGAGGCACAAAATTAGAGATTTGTGCTAGGTTGAAGAAACGAGATGTAGACGCTACAAAAGTGATGCATGCGGTAATTTAATTTATTCATTAAATTACTCAATATTATCGTTTCTCGGAGGTAAATATT
Source organism: Pristionchus arcanus (assembly GCA_900490705.1). Taxonomy (NCBI): domain Eukaryota; kingdom Metazoa; phylum Nematoda; class Chromadorea; order Rhabditida; family Neodiplogasteridae; genus Pristionchus; species Pristionchus arcanus. The sequence continues at coordinate 245,659 of LS486059.1, forward strand.
TTCTAGAACTGTGTCACGGGGGAGTTCGTTCCAGCACGAACAACGGCAACAACCGTCGTTGCAGGGAAGCTGACCGAACCCGATGGCACTAGCTTGAGCGCAATGGCCGCAACAACCCTCCTTACGCCTTCTCGAAGAGCCGGATTGAGCGTTAGGTAGACGAAAGGAGGAATGCCGTGCAGGAACTAAGATGTCAGAGGATTAGTTCGGATGGAAAAAATGAGGGACCGCGATACCTGCCAAGCAACTTGTACAAAATATAGGAAGGCCTCGGATGGCCCAATGTATTGAGAAAGTGCGTACGCTAAAATAGATTCTTTCTATCAAAAATATCAAAAATCTTTCTGATGCGATCGCTAAAAGTTTGATCTAGTATTGAGATACAACTTACTTATGCCTGTTGTAGTGTGCACCACAACGATTATTCCGGTTTGAATAGAGAGCTGAATGAAATAATTGTGACAAATATGGGACAATATTCACCAATATAGTCGCTCGATTCAGCGCGTTTGTTTGAGCAACATTTTCGGATGATTTTGTTCTGAATTGCCTATTTATTGCAGCAAATGACGAGAATGTACTTCAATATTATGTAAATGAGCATGACTGTGTAAACGAAGGACGAGGAGAGGGGCAGAATTGTATTGTTGAGAATATGAGCGGCGTTATAGTACTGTAATTGCGAAGAGAATCGGGAGAGATTAGACCCCAATTAGTCACTTCATATCGATGATCATCGTATATGCCAGGATCGACACTATATATATGGATATCAGAATTGAATGGAAGTATAGGTGTGAATAATGCGAAAACAATGGGATAGAGCAACGATACGGCAAGAAGATGCCACGTGCGAGAGCCCTGTGAGCTTCGAAATTAATAATTCTGAATTGTCCACTATAGAGAAATTTATAAACATACCTGGAACATGAAATTGCAGAGTTGTTTGGAGACTAATTCGAGCATCCTATTGACTGCGAGAATCAAGCAAGTGAGGCAAGATAAAGAAAAGAAAACTGAACTGCAATTTTACATGGCAAATCTCTCGACTTACAGTGTGTCACAATGCCGGTGAGTATGTGCATTTTCGGATGATGACAGTACACTTCCCCCTGGGTTGTATGTTTGCAAGAAAACTCCAATCTCTATTAGATACATTTAGAAGAAATATACCGAACATTGCAGAATTTACGAACAGGGACATGATATCGGCAATTGCGAGCACTAGCAGTATCTAAGTCGGCATTTTTTTTGGTAATTGAAAAAGACTACAATCATCCAAACTTTGTACGTGGCTGTACGTCTCATTGTACATATTACTCTCGCGCAGAGCAAGTAAATGGGAATAGTCAACGATGCGTACATCAAACAATAGAAGCCAAAGAATGGCTGTACCGATCCTCGGGTCGACCAATCAATGCTCCAATTGCCGCCCAAGCTGAAAATTTGTCATTACAAAGATCAAAAATGAATCCAAAGATGAATGGAGATAAGTTATGCGAACCTGCAGTCGTACTCGGCCTCGTCGGCAATAAAAAGGTTGCAGCGAAATTGAGGAATACGATTCATCTCTTGGTGATTGAGAAACGACCGATACCCGCTATACACTGAGATATTGATTTACTTTCTACAAAGGTTTTGTACTTTGCGAAGGTAGAAAAATTTGAAGGATTATCTCCCTTCTCGATTTGGCAGTTATTTGTTGAAAACGTCAAGAACGTAGAAGAGAGGCGTGGGATGACTGATAAGTTGGATGAATGATTTTTGGTACGGGCGTACATCTCAGTGCGCACGAAATAAGTAGAACATTAGTGAACGATATTTGGTTTGTGAACTGAACAGGATGCGCTATCTGACAAATGCGCACAATTTTATGCTTGACTAGTAATGTTATTTTCACGTAGTGACGACTTTTTTAATTCCTGATCCTCTTCCCTTTCTCTCTCACTTTCGCGTGCTCTTCTCTAACCGTTTTTTTGTGTTTTAAATTGTTTTAAGATACCTGCTCGGTATGAATAAGTGAGGACAAGAATACAATAATTATGACAAGAACTAACGCCTACTTTCTCGATATAGCAGGCTATTGTGGTTGAAAGAACATAGGAGAAGCGTCAGATGACTGGTGAATCCGACGATTGTTTTTTTGGTATTTTTTGCGTACATCTCGGTACGAACGAAATACTATGTAAAAATGAATGATATTTGGTTGCTATCCCCCAGGGATCGGCAAATTGGTAGTAACGTTGATTACGATAGGTAATCGTTCCCTAGAATCATGGCTTGCAAGGGATCACGTTGGCCTCGCCAATAGCTCAGCCATCTTCATGAAGATTTAACGGAAAATTAGATTGCATTTTCATCAATTGGTCCCTTCTTGTTGTGGAGATATGAACGATGATGCGAAAATTCCAATTTGAGACATTTATTTTCCAAGGACAACATCAAAATCTGCTTTTGGCAACGTGAGCAGTGCTACTGACGGCAGTTATCGAAACCGTCCCACGAAGCACGATTTTTCGTCCACTTAGAGAATAGATCTGGTTTCGAAACACCCGTCGGTATTCGGTACTGCAATGAAACATTATAATCAATAAAATTCATATTCCGAGAGCACCTTGTCGCGTAGTAAACCCAGTAGTTTGTTGCAAGGGAAATGTTGATCGGAATTCCAAAGATTAGATCCAGCAGAACACCCAATTTAAAATCGATTTCCTAACAACAACTTTTGTTTGCGAAATGTTATGGTCAATTTCACCTTGAAATATGCAGTAATCACGTTCGCAGCCGCAAAAGTCCCAATGTATCCGCAGATAACACTTATCAGAATGAGTAGAAGGGACTTGAAGATGCGAGCCTCGTGGCCTCTCATGTCTGAATTCGATGATTTCCGATCAATTCCTTGGGGGAAGATCACAAAAACAACAATTACGACAAAAATAAAAGCTAACTGCTGGTTTTGATGCGAATTCCAACGACGGCGTAGACAGCCACAGCCACCAAACAACAAGTTAGCGAGACGATCCACCACACGGGCTTCGCGTCACCGAGATAGTTCGAAGGCACCATGCAGATCAGATCACTGGAAACGGATAAAAGGCGTGATTACACTGCACAACACTGAAAAAGAACAATTAACTGACGTCGGATAGAGGTTCCTGAAGAGGTTGTAGAAGTGGTAGGCGAGATAGAGACTGACACCGACGAGATGACAGCCAATGTACACGAACGGGTTCTTCCTACCGTACCTGAACACAAATGATAAAAAAAAATAAACGATAAACCCTTTAGTTTTTTGGCAAAATGGAAAAATAACTAACAAAAACGGTGAGAAACAGGCAAAAAGTCGATCAATTCCGATGGCAAGGACGAATGCGCAGCCACTGTTTTGACCGATGATCGGAAGCAACTGAAAAGGTTATATTTCTCAGAAATAAGTCATTAGAATAACAGCGACAATACGCCTTCGCATTAAATATCGGGTAGACTTCATCATCTCGTTTTTGTTTTTGGCACACAGTAGTATTGCCCGGACCAAGAATACGCAGGGACGTTCCCTTACCTCGACCCAGATGCAGACGGACGTGTTCATCAGCAGATGCCCACTGAAGAACGCGTACACGAGAGGAATGTGGCCGGCGACGTGCAGGCAGTCAGCGACGCTGGCCAGAGCGATCAGGATGTTGCACGCGTTACGCAGCCTTCTGAAGGATTATTCCGATGGTATTAGGGTGGATTCTTGTTCAGCATTTCAACAGCATGCCATGCACACTTATAATCTCGGCAAAAGTTGCGCGATAAGAATATTGACAGGCGTTACGCTATCTCCATTAGAAACGAAGATCCCATTGTCAAATTGGTGAATTCCATGGAAGAAATTTGAATGATGTGCCGCTTAGCTCATCCTCTAGTTGAGAATGTTCATGAAGTCGGCTATTACAATTTTTTCAATAACTAACTTTTCCTGATACGAAGCGAACGCGACAGCGCCATTTCCTACAATTCCGACAACAACGACTGTTCCATAGAAGAAGATGAGCCAATAGGTAGCTGGATACAGTTCCACGTCCATTTCGCCAAGTAAAAATAATATTTGATTCTCAAACGGTCGTTACTGGTAAGCTGACTCTTTACAACCATCAGTTATCGCTTATGATAATCACATATTTATGATTCTTGAGATTCTATGATCGCCTCCTTAGAATAAAAAAAACTGGCGTGTGATCATCATTGTGAGAAAAATGTGCTGAATAAGATGGTAATGAATGCAAGAGAAATAACTGTGCCTCGTTTAAGGTGCTGCATGAGATCGAAATAAACGTGATTCATGATGAAAATAAAGAGCAAATTCAATGAGTGATCTTTATCATAGATACAAAGATTTTCTAAAACTGTGACACATGCACGGACGGCTTCGGACCAGGGACTTCGGCAACCATCGTAGCCTTGGTAGACGTTGACGTCGTGAACAGACGTGACAGCCCAACAGGCGCCGCGTACCTCCAAACGCCTGCTCGAAGGACCGGATTGAGCGCCAGGTAGACGAATGGGGGAATGCCGTGCAGCAACTGGAAGATAATTGCTGCTTCGGAAGATTATTGCGATGATATTAGGGTGGATTCCTTTGCAGCATTTCAACAGCATGTCATGCACACTTATAATCACCGCAAAAGTTGCGCGATAAGAATATTGACAGGCTTTCTCCATTAGAAAGAAAGATCCCATTGTCAAAGTGCTGAATTCCATGGAAGAAATTTGAATGTCCACGATACCTGCCAAGCAATCTGCACAAAATATAGAAATGCTTCGGACGGCGCAATATATTGAGAAAGTGCATATGCTGAAATGGATAGTACCAAATATGTAAACAAAAGGCACACTTACTTATGCCTGTCGTAGTGTGCACTACAACGATTATTCCGGTTTGTATGGAGAGCTGAATAAACGAATCACGATAAAATGTGGCGTTATTTATTTACCATTATCGTCGCTCGATTCAAAGCGTTCGTTTGGGCAACATCGTTGGATGATTTTGATCTGAAATGCATTGTTTTCTTTTTCTTAATGGTCAGAAAATACTTGAAGAGTAGGTATATGAGCATGAACGTGTACACGATAGACGATAGGAAGGGCAGAACAGTGTTATTGAGAATATGCCCTTCATTGACGTACTGGAATTTCCATTGAGAGAGAACAGGTCAACATTAGTCACCTGATATCGATCATCATCATAGATTCCAGGGTTGACACTGTACAAATGGATATCAGAATTGAATGGTAGTATAGGAGTGAAGAATGCGAAAATAATTGGATAGATCATAGATACGGCAAGAAGGTACCACGCTCGAGACCCCTATTATTTTAGAAATGATTTATTATTTTTCTCGAAATTAATAAAATAACATACATTGAAGATAAATTTGCAGAGTTGCATGGAGACCAATTCGAGCATTCGATTTATGGCGAGAATCAAGCAAGTCAGGCACGATAAAGAAAAGAAAACTGAATATATATAATATAAAGCATTGTGACGATTTTTTTTCACAGTGTGTCACAATTCCAATGAAAATGTGTATTTTCGGATGATGACAGTAGACTTCGCCCTGTGAATGAAACTCGTTTACTGGAACATTGTTCATAAATCTACCTGAAGAAGAAAAACGCCGAATGCTACAGAGTTTGTGACAAGGGACATGATATCGGCAATTGCGAGCACGAACAGAATCTGAATCGGCGTTTAGAGTATTTTAAAGGTAATACAATCTCCAAACTTTATAGGTAGCTGTACGTCTCAGTGTCCAGATAACTCTCGCACAGAGCAAATATATCGGAATCGTCAACGAAGCGTACATCAAACAGTAGGCACCAAAGTTGGGCTGGACCGTTCCCCTGGTAGACCAATCAATGCTCCAGTTACCGCCTAGGCTGAAATTCTGTTTGTGAATTCCCAATTTAACTAAAAAAACAAGTACCTGCAGTCATATTCCTCTGTTTCGATAATGAAAAGGTTGCAGCGCAGTTGAGGAATACGCGTCATCTCTTGTACAATGAGATAATGTTCAGAATGCTTTATCCTTTTGGATTCTCGCAGGTTTTTGTGCCTCGTATAACTTAGGAAGTTTTTGGTGCGTACAAAATGCTCATGCACGTACAAAATATAAGGTGTGAACGATATTTGGTTTGTGAACTATATAGGAGACGATCTCTGAGATGACCAAACAAACCCTGACAAGGAAAAAAGTTCGGCAAAAAATAAACCACGGGGAGATTACGTTGAATTCTGCGCATAATTTTACGAAAAAATACCGTCGAAAGAAGTGCATTCAAAATGAATTTCGTATGTCACGTTTTAAACTGTAAATTAATAGGTTATAGCGCAGTTAAGGAATGGGCTTCATCAAAATAATAACAAAAGGATGATAAATGCACTGTCTCCTTCTATTCTTGGGTCGTTTCTTAGATAGTTGGCATCTATTATATCAAAAGTTCGTACCTAAGATGCATCGGGTGATTCACTAATTTGTTGTTGGTGCGCGTGGACTGCTTACTGAATGATGAATCAATGACCAAAGCCAAAAAGTGAAATATCAGGATCGAATCGAGTGACGCATGGCAATAAGGGGACAAAAAGCAATTATCGGGATCCAAGTTTCCTATGGCAATAACGGGGAAGGGCCAGAATCCGGACTTGAGGAAGTTCTAGTACCGGGTCAATTTGTCTCGCACAACCAAACAAATGAATGTACAATTTTATGGAAGAGGGAATGAAATTACAATTGATCAGAGCATAAAAATGAAAAAGTGATCAATAAAATAGTCTAAAATGCGCCCCCTATTGTAGAAAAATTTCGCAATTCTTACTTAAATATCGTCTGATATGCTCATCCGATTAATCAGTGAAGCAAATGATAAATTAGTTATTGCTCAGAGTGGCATTATCAGAGAAAAGTAATGTGGTTGCTAACACCAAAGTCATAAGCGTAGCTGTTCGTAACGATTATATGCACACTCCACGTATCTTACATCAGGTTTGATTAGTCAACTTCAAAATATCTATTTATTCAGATTGTCCTCTATACGTTTGCTGTCATATCGCTGATAGGCAACAGCTTGCTCGTCATCGTGGTCCTACAGCGAAAATGTAGAATCCTCGGCACCTACCGATGCCTGCTTGTATCATTTGCTTTGTTTAACGCAACTACGTCACTCGTTGACGCCTATGTGCTACCAGTACGATTTTTCCCCAAAATATTTTGTATTCTCATTAATTTTTACAGGTATTCTACCAAATCGAGCATGGATTGGTTATTTTTGCATTGGACGCTGTACATTTTTCTCCTGTGCACTCCTACCTCGTAAATGCTATTATGGGTTCCTTATTCTGCGAACCGTTCCCTCTATTGGCTTGTCATTTTCTGTACAGATACTTTGCTATTGCTAAGTTAGTTCGAAATTTGGCCATTCAATAACACACTATTTACAGACCTGGCCGCATTGGTAGCATTCAATTTTTAATTATTGCCATTCTTCTGAATTCCATATTCACTTTCTTCCTCAATTACGCACTTTGGCTGTGCGAGTAAGCCGCCCTCTCAAATAATAAAGTTCCAAAAATAAATCCAGTCAAAACGCTGCCGACCACTTCTTCGATGACGCAATACTTGTTGACTATGGCATTGATTTGCGCGCGCCCGATGCGCCGCGAATGATTCACTTAAATTATCTGGTTCGTTTTAAAATAACTATGATGCCAATTCTTAAATATAGCATTCTCATGGCGGATCGTGGAACGAAAACGTTTTATTATCCGCCGGAATCACCACATTGCTTGTGTTTGTCACCCTCGTTATTGATGGCTTCTGTGCTCGGCAAATTCTCAGAAAGCTTGATGAATTGTAAGTAATATTCAAACGACTATTGATTGAACATCATTAAACATGTTCAGAAAATCTAAGCGCGCACTGCAACTTCAGCTCCATTTGTTTCGCACGTTGATTGTGCAGGTGAAAATCATATTTGGTTATTACTTTTCATAATCTAATTTCAGTTGTCAATGCCCGCACTTTTTTGTACGGTTCCTTTCTCGGCGCTCATTCTCTTGCCACTAACTGGTCGATCATTCGGCATATCATCGAATATAATCGGAATGACCGTTCCTCTGATTCCCGCCACTGATCCATTTCTTGTGCTGCTCAGCATGCCAACGTTAGATGGCTCGATTTTTTTTCCGTTTTTCCTTAAAGTCGGAGTACTCCAACTTTTGCTGATCCTTTTCTAGTTTGCGAACGGGAAGACAAGTTTTCGGGGTGTCTTATATGTTTATGCGTCAATTATTTCAAAACTCAGGTTTCGCAAGATTCTCACTGATTGGAAGAAGCGTGCGGGATGGCGATGGATCAATGTAAACACGATCACTGTCCGTCCCGCATCGAACACTGCTCGATAACAGGCATCATGAGTATTTGTCGAAGATGTTGTAACAAGATTACGGTAATGGCCTGCCTCTGATATCATCTTATTACTGTAAGGAGGAAATATTTTTATCATCTAATGCGTTTGAATAACATCGTCTGCGATCGGAAAAGCCTTTCGTTAATGGCGAAAGGCTCGTTATCATCATTATAGTATCTACTACAATACTTTGATAACAAATTAATTCAATCGCAAAGACTCGCCCATCAGGTACGTTGGAATTATTCAAAAAAACTATTCACTTTTCGAGAAATATGCTTAATGATATTCAGATCGTTCTCTACTCCTCGGCCGTCCTCTCACTACTAGGTAACGCTCTCCCCATCGGGGTTGTTCTCGTACTGTTCCTCGCCAGCAATAAACTGCAAATTTTGCAAAATCGAGGGAGATTGGTTCTGGAGTGTTTCTCCGATAATTATAGTAGAGAGCAACAGGATCGGCCTTTGGTGATAAATCATGTGTTTCGTGTCCATTAACCATTATTTTTGTTTCTTCTTCATGTTCGACATTTTTTCCTCAATTGTTTTATTTTTTTAATCATATCACTTTTATATATTTAAAAAAAATATCGTAAGGAGATCTTCGGCGAATCTCGAAAGTTAAACGAATACTGCGCGAAATTGCGCTCGATTAAGCGCGATTTGCTGCTTCTTTGATCTCGCTCTTTTCGAGAAACTTTATTCCCCGCAACCTAAATCGATTAGTTGCGTTCTCTAGATCTCTGTTGAGATATTAGTGAACTATTCGGAACAATGAAGCTAATAGATGAACAGCTGTATTATTTAACCTCGCTATAACTCGTTTCCGCGGTAATGTGATATGACAGAGCAGATGTTTTGATATCAACGGGAGCGGCCGAGCTCTCTAGCTTATCAAATGCACACTCCTCGTGCTATCCATCAGGTAGTTGAAATTCACTTAGCAATTAAACTTTATTGTACCAATTTCAGGTTGTTCTCTACACATCTGCAGCCCTTTCGTTAATCGGCAATTGTTTATTGATTTTTGTGGTTTTGCATCGAAAATGCACGATTCTCGGAACCTATAGATGGTTGCTAATGGCTTTTGCTGTTATGGACATTATTGTTTCACTGGTTCACGCATATGTACTTCCTGTAAGTTTTCTCTCGTATTCAATCTAGATCAGCTTTTCAACGAATTTGGGAGTCAGCGAATGCTAATGTCAGGTATTCGTCCAAGTAGACTACGGTCTCATCGTGTTCTCAATGGATACATATCGACTTCCCTCATTCTACCTTGTCAACTTGTCCCTCATTCTACCTTGTCAACTCTATTATGGCAACCTTATTCTGTGAGGCATTTCCATTGCTAACCTGTCATTTCCTTTACCGATTCTTTTCGATTGTAATGTATTCGAAATATTCGAAAACTTTGAATCCAGTTTTAGTGTAGGCCAAATTACATACGGGATCGGTTTGCACGATTCGCCATTTTTGCAATATTTATAAATGCGATATTCACGATCGCAATAACCTTCGGACAGTGGCTATGCGAGTGAGCGATAAGTCAACATATTATTTTTTAAATTGTTAAATCAATTCAGTAAAAGCGCAGTGGATCATTTTTTCGATGATACGCTGCTCACTAAATACGATATCGATTTGAGTTCGGATGATCCCCCTCGAATGATTCACTACCTGGTCGGTTTAATAGATTTATTTTTAAGATACCCTACTTTCAGCACTCATTGAATGGATCGTGGAACGAGTATGCTATTGGCGCTGGCGGCATCACTGCACTTTCCATTTCCATCACCCTTATTGTCAATCTCTACTGTGGTTGGCGCATCGTCCGAGCTCTCAATGACTTGTGCGCACTTGGTGAGTCCGAAAATGCAAAACAATTCAGGACACACTCGGAGCACTCGAAACGCCTTCAACTGCAGTTGTTTCGCTCGCTAATTGTGCAGGTGACATTTTAATCTTTTGAACAAGTCACGTCGACACAGAGCCAGCATTGCTCGGAAACAGAGATCCCTCCTCTTCCAGTTCTCCGTGCCCTTTCTCTTCTGCGCCATCCCCTTCTCCGTGCTCGTCGTTCCGCCTCTGCTCGGTCACACCTTCGGTCAAGCGGCCAATCTAATCGGCATGCTCGTTTCCGTCTTTCCCGCCATCGATCCATACCTAATCCTGTTCAGCCTGCCAAAGTAGGACATTTTTATCATGAATAACCGATATTTTAGGAAAATTTTAGGTTTCGCCGAATTCTAGGCGCCTGGTTCCGACAGTGCAAGACGAGCAATACGGTGTCGGTCACTGAAACGTCGCTTTGAGCACATTTGGCAATCGATTTTTTATTCGTGTGTATAGAAATCTAATAATTCGATTTCGGTCGATTGGAAGACTGTAGGAAAGCGTCGATGTGTTCATTGACGAGTTTCGGTTCGTCCTGTTGAACCCAATGTGATGCGCCCGGAATGAAGCGGAGGGTCGCGTCATCGCACCACTGGAAGATAAATTATACAAATTTGAGGAAATTTGTAGCTATTTTTATCACAATTTTTCTAAAATGTGAAAAGTGGTAACCTGGGCAGATAGCTCTGCATTCTCCTTGACGAGGAATTTGTCTCCATCGCCCCATACAATGAGCGTCTTCGGAATGCACTTGCCAAGTTTCAAATTCTTCTCCGGGTGTTGATATTGACATCGATAGTAGTTGATGGCGCTCTTGAGAGCGTCTGAACGAATAATAACGTCCGTAATTGCGTCGTAAAATATCCGTTCGGAAGGTGATTAGTTGTACCTGGCTGGCTGAACGTATACTTCCACGCTTCCATGTCCTCTTTCGTAAAGTTCTCCTTGTTCTTCAGACCATATTTGCTCCAGAACATCTTTTCCAGCATCTGAAAAGATTCATTATTGTTAAATTTCAGTTTGCCAGGTAGTCATTAGATCTCAACTCAAATCAGAAAATAATAGGTTGCCTGTAGAGCTCAAGAGGTGTATCTCACCAAGAAATCATCCGCAGCAACTGCCGCTTCAGGAACACGCGGTGTCTGGAAGAAGATCATGTACCTGAAAATATTCATTATCTCAAAACTCGAAAGAACAAAAACCCCGAATGATTTCTCACTAAATCGGTGTGTCGATCAGTCCTCAATGATGCCATTTATGAAACAAGTGAATGAGAGTGAGGGTGAGAGAATAAATATAGATAGGTGCTCACCAACTGTGTGATCGCTGCTCTGCGTTGGTGCGCAGCATTTTCCCGAACGCGGCAGGATGCGGGCAATTGCAGATGATCAGCTGATCGACACTCTGCGGATAGCTGAGAGCGTGTCGCCACGCAACTGCGCCACCCCAGTCGTGAGCCATTACCACGGCGGACTTGTAGCCTGAAGCGACGTCCACACTTTAACACGTCTCAGCAGGTGGAGAAGGGCAATGGATGCTGTGAGGGACCTTTCAACACATGCCTCCTGACTTTGCTGTATGGTATACGGGCAAAGGCTATGCATTTCCAGTATATAATCGTTCCCTATTTTGAACTAGAAATTATGGTCGCAATATTAGTCATAAAAAAGTATTACCCAGTTCATGAATGAGGTCGTCAATGTCCTTCGTTAGCAGAGGAATGCTGTAGTCGGTGATGTTGGGCGGCTTTGAGCTCTCGCCGTAACCTCGCTGATCGATGGCCACGACTCTGAAACATATTCTAGTAAAGACGGATCCTCTCCGAATAGCGCAGTTGAGAGCAAAATATATATATATATGGTTCGATAAAACCAATGACTATTGATATCACGCGAGGCAGCAGGCAACTGCTTTACGGGCGCAATCTTGACAACGGCGAACCTGTATCGATCCTTGAAGTGGTCGATCTGGAACCGCCACGAGTACCAGAACTCCGGGTAGCCGTGGATCATGACCATGAGCGGTGCGGACGGCTCACCTTAAAATTCGTGGGTGCAATGTCGAGCCAACACTATGACATAACTAACCAGCCTCAACGTAGTGCATGTTGATGCCCGATGGCAAGACGAGGTACTTGTGATTGTAGTTGTCAAGTAGTTTTCTGAAATGATTTGAGTAAACATTGCTGGAAAACCAAGGAAATACGATAAAAAACAAACTTGGGCATCTGTCGCTCCTTGAATTTCAATGCTGCTCCAGCAGTCCGAATCCATCTCCAGAACAGGTAGAAGCAGGCGAGAGCACCATAGTAGTATTGCGCTAGTTTGAGCGCGAGTTTGGACGCGAGGCGCGATAGCACACTCGGCATCGCTCTCCCTCTGCGCCCAATTGATTATCTCTTTTTCTCTCTATCGCCCCGCGTCTCTTCACTTTCCTTCACGGAGTGTTGTTTGTGACTACAAAGTGCGGCGGGTGACCTTACCAATAAATGAGATGCGAGGGAACAGTTTTGCAGAGAGCGATAACGTGGTTTTTCAGTGATCACCAAGATCACTCTAGAAGGTAGGACATGGAATGGCATCCATTATGCTTGAACTGATCTAATCATTTGCGTAAGATATTTTTCGTGCCTTGAAGGAACAAATGAGCGTCTGTCAACAACGCATCTCCGTACTTTGTAGTCACAAACAACTAACTGCGAGGAGGAGAGGAGAGAGATTGATACGAGGGGAAGAGAAAGAGAACAGTTGTGCGTATTGCGGAGAGATGCCGGGCGTTCTCTCTCGACTCTTTACCAAACTCGCGCTAAAAGGAACGCAATACTACTACTCTGCCTTGGCCTTTTTCTACCTGTTCTGGAGATGGATCAGAAGTGGCGGAAATGCGTTGAAGTTCAAGGAGCGGCAGATGCCCAAGTATGCTACCATTCTTCTATCTCCTCCTTCACAAATTAGATAGTATGTTTTAGAAAACTGCTCGACAACTACAATCACAAGTACATCACACTTCCATCCGGAATCAACATGCACTACGTTGAGGCTGGTTAGTATCTTTTCATATTCTGTTCGTTACCTATTCGTGTTGAGGCGTGCCCTCTGCGCCGCTCATGGTAATGGTGCACGGCTACCCGGAGTTCTGGTACTCGTGGCGCTTCCAGATCGACCACTTCAAGGATCGTTACAGGTGAATGTGACCTTCGAAGTCAGCATTTCTGGAATCTTGATGATAAAAGTTTAGCCGAAAATCGCATTTTTACCATTTTAGAGTGGTAGCCATTGATCAGCGAGGCTACGGCGGAACTTCAAAACCATCTAAGGTCTCCGAATACTGCAAGTCGCTACTTGCAAAGGACCTGGATGATCTCATTCATGAGCTGGGTAGGAAGATCCGCATCTTCTTCTTCCTAAAACGCTTCGTTTTATAGGCTACGAATCCGCCGTGGTCATCGGTCACGACTGGGGTGGTGTCGTCGCGTGGCGGCATGCGCTCAGCTATCCCCAGAGTGTCGACCGACTAATCGTCCTCAATTGCCCTCATCCGGGCGCTTTCGGACGTGTGCTGAGCAAGAGCGCCAAGCAGCGATCGTTCAGTTGGTGAGTAAGGTTATCAGGATGAAGAATTCGTTTCTTCATTCCTCATATGGCCCAGAGTTACACGAGACTATGCGGAATGAAAAGATTAAGATGAGATCGCTATCGCTAACAACTCTCATACAGGTACATGCTGTTCTTCCAGACTTGGCGGATTCCTGAAGCAACAGTGGCTGCCGACGACTTCTACGTAAGCATTTCTTTCGTTCCTTATATCCATTGCCTATGGTCTTATTCGAAATCGAACGCAATTTTCTTCCAGATATTTGAGGAAGCATTCTGGGGCAGATATGGACTCAAGAACAAGGAGAATTTCACACAAGAAGACATGGAGGCGTGGAAGTACACCTTCAGTCAGCAAGGTAGTGTACCTCAGTAGGAATCTACTTCAGTAGTCCTAACGAGTTTTCATTCGACTAATCTGAAAGAATTGCTGTTCAGACTGTCTGACGAGCGCGGTCAACTACTACCGGTGCGCGTATCAATTCCCCGAAGCAGAAAAGATGAAGGGAAAATGCATTCCGAAGACGTTGATTGTGTGGGGAGACGATGACAAGTTCCTCGTTACGGAGAATGCTGAAATGTCAGCGGAGGTAATTTATACTTCATTCGGATTCAATGGGATGGATGAGCGAGATGGTACAGTGACACATCAAATTGATTAATGCCCGACGCTAAGTAAACCATTTCATTTGACAACTGAAACTGAAGTCATGTGGAGTATGCCATGAAATCAATTCGATTTACTTCAGTGCTGTGAGGACGCTACTCTCCGTATCATCCCTGGAGCCTCGCATTGGGTGCAACAAGACGAACCGAAACTCGTCAACGATCATATTGATGACTTCCTACAGAATCGCAAACGATCCAACTACTAATTTTATTTACGTTGCATTGTAACATAAATTCAATATTTTCTGTACGAAGTTGTTCCGTTTTCGCCTTCCCCTGTTTGCTTCTTTTGATGAACACTTTTCACAATCATTGACGAACTTTGTAGTGACAAACAACAATTGGAGAGAGGGGAGGGAACATCCTGTGATGTTGAAAGTGAGGGAACGCATTTGTTCAGTGAGGCAAAATGGCGAGTTTCCTCTCGCAACTCCTTCCGACTCTTTTGCGAAAGGCCGCGCAGTACTACTATGGTTCCCTAGCCTGCTTCTACCTGTTCTGGAGATGGCTAAGGACTGGAGGAGCGGCTTTGAAGAGCAAGGACAGACAGATGCCGAGGTGATTTCCTGAGTTATTTTCCTTTTAAAGACGCGTTTGTTAGATAAACTGGCTCTGTTCTGGTTGAGGGGTCCGTGGGAGATACAAGGGTCCGTAAAAAGTAGAAGGGTCCGGAAAAAAGAAGAATGGTCCGGAAAAAAGTTGAAGGGTCCGGAAAAAAGAAGAAGGGTCCGTTATTTTAGAATTTTTCAAGATTAAAAGTTGAAGGGTCCGGAAAAAAATAGAAGTGTCCGTAATTTTAGAATTTTCAAGATAAAAAGTTGAAGGGTCCGTAAAAAGTTGAAGGGTCCGTTATTTTAGAATTTTTCAAGATAAAAAGTTGGAGGGTCCGTAAAAAAGAAGAAGGGTCCGTAATTTGGTTAAAGTTAAAAAACCTTCACTAAAAAATTTATAGTGGTCCGCGTTTTATATAATGGTCCGCAAAACATTATAATGGCCCAGGTGTATTTTTATGATGGTCCCATTTTGGACCATTATAAATCGTACGAAAAATTATAATGATTAAATGTTCGAAATGCCGGCCTAAGCATGCGTATTTCCTAAGCCTAAGCCTAAGCATTTCTATTTTCTATAGTCGTGTCCAAAACATGGGAATGGTGGATACTGCAGAACGCATCCAGGAGATGCTATAAAAAGAGCTTAGGAACGCTTAGTGCTTAGGAAATACGCATGCTTAGGCCCCCAAAAAAGTAGAAGGGTCCGCAACCCCCCTTCTACTTTTTTCCGGACCCTTCAACTTTTTACGGACCCTTCAACTTTTTATCTTGAAAATTCTAAAATTACGGACCCTTCTATTTTTTTCCGGACCCTTCAACTTTTAATCTTGAAAAATTCTAAAATAACGGACCCTTCTTCTTTTTTCCGGACCATTCTTCTTTTTTCCGGACCCTTCTACTTTTTACGGACCCTTGTATCTCCCACGGACCCCTCAACCAGAACAGAGCCGATAAACTAACCTCAGAAAACTCCTCGACAACTATAGTCACAAGTACATCAGCCTGCCTTCCGGAATCACCATGCACTACGTTGAAGCGGGTAAGCAAATTTTCCTTAATTTTTATAACCATTGCATTTCAGGAGATTCCACCTCACCTCTAATGGTGATGGTGCATGGCTTCCCGGAGTTCTGGTACTCATGGCGGTTCCAGATCGACCACTTCAAGGATCGATACAGGTTAGTCACAACAAATTATCTCGACTCGCGAGAGTTCCATTGTTTACCCATGGCGAGAGTGCGGTTATGCGCTCATCATTCTCATGTTAGAGACATGAGAGAATGTGGTGAACGGCTCTGCCCAAATTCGCTCGAATTGGTACTCATCAAGAGACCATTTCCAGAGTCGTAGCGATCGATCAGCGAGGCTACGGGGGCACGTCGAAACCGCCCAACATCAAGGACTACATCACGACCCTGCTGGTGAAGGACCTTGACGACCTCATTCATGAACTGGGTACGGGCAGATTTTTTGTGATTGAGTGTTCAATTTTTCAAGTACTGCGCTTCCCTTCGCATTTCATTTATTCCGAATTTCACGCAACAGGTAATCATGCAATCATGCATTCGCACAGGATACGACTCGGCCGTCGTGATCGGCCACGATTGGGGCGGCGCCGTCGCATGGCAGCACGCTCTGCTCTATCCCGACAGTGTTAATCGACTCATCGTCTGCAATTGCCCCCATCCAGCCGCGTTCTCAACGCTTCTTCAGAAGAGTGGCAAGCAGCAGTCGAGCAGTTGGTGAGTCTACAAGTTACGGTGTCTTGCGAGCAGTTACCAATACGACGATATTCGGCGGATATGAGAATCATTATTTCAGGTACATGATCTTCTTCCAATCACCTTGCATCCCCGAAGCAACACTATCTTCCGATGACTTCCTTGTAAGATGACATCTTGTTCTGCCTTATCGACTATGTCTCCAGGTATTCGAGAAACACTTTTGGGGCAGACATGGGCTGAAGAACAAGGAGAACATCACCACGGAAGACATGGAAGCATGGAAGTATACGTTCAGTCAGCCAGGTGGGCATTGTTTAATTTCTTGATTCTCCATACCCTAATTCGTTCTCACTGACAACTGATGCCCAAGGACCGCTATTACTCGCTAGCTTTGTGGGTACATGAGAGAATGAAATTACTCATATTTATCGAAACCCATCCCGTTCAGATTGCCTGCGGAGTGCCATCAACTACTACCGGTGCGCCTTCCAGTACCCCGATACAAAAAGAATTGTGGGCAAGTGCGCGCCGAAGACGTTGATTCTGTGGGGAGATGCGGACAAGTATCTCATCACGGAGGGAGCCGCGCTCTCGGCACTGGTTCGAACATATTCGAGTTACTATTCAAGGCTCGTCATGTAGCGTAAAGTGCAGTGAAGCAAAAAAAAATTACAAAGATTATAAACGAACATGACAGTATTCAGCGGAACAGTTGATTTGCCCGCAAAATAATTTTTTTTACAGTGGTGCGAGGACGCTACGCTTCGCATCATTTCCGGAGCCTCGCATTGGGTGCAACAGGATGAACCGAGCATCGTTAACGGACATATCGATGAATTTCTTCGTACCAAATGAAATGACGATTTTTATATTGAGCAATGGTTAAAGAATTTATCTGTGCTAGTAAACTCAAAATCTTCGTTTGTTCATTGTATATAGTGTGTCTTATGTTTACAGTTTTAGTTAAGTTTATTTACCGTGCACCCACGCGCTTCCTCTGCATCAAGCTCACCAATCTCCTTCGATAGTCTGTTACGAAGAACAAAATCACAGTGGCATCCAGTACGGGAAAGAACGTGGACAGCGGAATGGTAATGTCATGGAGGATGGTGATTCGATCGTTGAGCAGAGGCAGATTGCTCAAGAGCAGATAGGGAGCGTATACGAAGATGAAGGGAATTGCGGCCTGAGCGTGCGTTTGATTTTTAGAGTTAGTTATACGGGGAATTTTCACCTCTTCATTTCACACAATCACTAACCTCCCTGACCGGAAAGTGAGGACGCGAAATGAAAAGACGCCCAGATTCTATCGTACTCTAGTGATCAGGCTTGGCAGGGTGAACCCTTGTCTTCATTGTGCGTTCTCCGTCGCTTCTCTCACCGGTAAGACAGAGGAAGAGGGAAACGGAGCCGACCTCTTCACACTAGAGCTCGAGAAATGATACCACTCTCTCTCGTCGACCAAGCGGGCGAGATAGCGTGCAGAACGACCGCGGTAACAATTTCTCGAGCTCTACTTCACACCTTCTGCCCAACGCGTAATCTCAATTTGCACCTCACCTGTGCGCACAGCGCTGCGAGCAGTCGTGTTTGCAGTTCCTTGACCAAAGGAGAGAGCTTGACGGAGCGGCAAATATGGCGATAGGTTAAGAAGGCGAACACTGATGCGGGAATCAGAGATGAAACCATCAGCGCATTTAGCAAGACTAACAACACAAATAGCATTGGGTCGAGCTGCTCACTGTCGCGCTGAAAACAATCGAATTGATGAAATCGATATCAGTATTACACAACAAATACCCCGTAATCGAACATTATCCACGCATTTGCAATACGTTTTCCATATTTTCGTTCGTACTCGTCCACCAGCGCTCTCCTGCCTTCAGAATCGAGCTGGCCTGAGCCACCGTAGCAGCTGACCAAGTACCTGATAAAGATTTGCACTTCTGTCTCGAGAAATCGTTGATGGGTACGCTGCTAACCATGTCATCATGCCGGCGACAACAACGGCTGCGAGAAAGCAGATGAAGGCCTTGCTCGAGAACAGCACAATCCGATGCGGTCGACACACGCTCCAAAACCGATAGAGAAAGTGAATGCAAAGCAGCGTAAATGGCACAGATTGACAGGCGACAAACATTGCCGTGACTCGCTCAACAGTCGGTCATATCGTCGAGGGACAAAAAGGGCGTGCTTACTCGATCGTCGAAACACGTATCGGTGACAGCCCCTTGCGCGCTACCAGTCAGTAGGGCACGCTTAACCATTTGTATTTTCACAGAAACATAACAGTAACCTGCCGGATGCACTGTGGCGTGCAGAATCACTAGGAAAATATTCGATAACGTGAATGTGAGGAGCAAATATTTATATGTTCCCAGGTGGCCTCCAGAAAAGCGAACGATTGCATATAAAAGCAATAAGTTCATGACGAGTCCAATGACTAAAATAAGTTAAAAAGAGGAAACATACTTATAATGAACAACCTGCATTAATAATTTCAAGATACTCCAACGACAGTAGAAATGAAGACGTCATTTATGTTAGAAAGTAGAGAAGTAGGTTGACAAGGTACCCCGAGGTGCGCGTACTGAATAATATCAAAAGATCTCTGCTTTTGACGTCTTAGGTTTAAACGATTGAATGCCATTCTGAATCGCTGAGATAAGTCAAAGTTCATCTGCTTATCAGCAAAACGTTTCACATTGTGAAAATTTTAATCCTCAGTGATGAGAACGCTAAGCTCCTTTCTGAAAGCACTACTCAGTAGCGCTTTCAAATGATCCTGGTGAGAAATAAAGCAAAGTGAGGAGAGATTCGCTTCACTTGCTAGTCCCAAAGCTCATCATCGAGGACAATCTCTATGCCGAACATTTGGTCGGACCACACTCCGGCTGCGTCCGCCGTATAGCTCGAAATGCGAACCGCCATCGGTTCACAGTCCACACTTTCTCAACCGGACGAATGGACGACGAATGGACGAGCGGACAACGTGTGTAAACTGAAGAGACGACGTCGTAGTCCCTTCCTAGTCCGAGTACGAGCAGCAAAACGAGCTTGGTAAGTTCTATTCTCTCGGAATCGTATGGGTTCGAAAATTCCTCATAGCTTCACAATTTTTCCTCACAATTCCAAATCATACGCAGTGCAACATGTTTATTAAAACTGGCAAAATTGCACGCCACAGTGCATCCGGCAGGTTACTGTTATCTTTCTGTGAAAATACAAATGGTTAAGCGTGCCCTACTGACTGGTAGCGCGCAAGGGGCTGTCACCGATACATGTTTCGACGATCGAGTAAGCACGCCCTTTTTGTCCCTCAACGATATGACCGACTGTTGAGCGAGTCACGGCAATGTTCGTCGCCTGTCAATCGGTTCCATTTACGCTGCTTTGCATTCACTTTCTCTATCGGTTTTGGAGCGTGTGTCGACCGCATCGGATCGTGCTGTTCTCGAGCAAGGCCTTCATCTGCTTTCTCGCTGCCGTTGTTGTCGCCGGCATGATGACATGGTTAGCAGCGTAACCCATCAACGATTTCGCGAGACAGAAGTGCAAATCTCTATCAGGTACTTGGTTAGCTGCTACGGTGGTTCAGGCCAGCTCGATTCTGAAGGCAGGAGAGCGCTGGTGGACGAGTACGAACGAAAATACGGAAAACGTATTGCAAATGCGTGGATAATGTTCGATTACGGGGTATTTGTTGTGTAATACTGATATCGATTTCATCAATTCGATTGTTTTCAGCGCGACAGTGAGCAGCTCGATCCAATGCTATTTGTGTTGTTAGTCTTGCTAAATGCGCTGATGGTCTCCTCTCTGATTCCCGCATCAGTGTTCGCCTTCTTAACCTATCGCCATATTTGCCGCTCCGTCAAACTCCCCACTACGGTCAAGGAACTGCAAACACGACTGCTCGCAGCGCTGTGTGCACAGGTGAGCGCATTAAGATTGCGCATTGGGCAGAAGGTGTGAAGTAGAGCTCGAGAAATTGTTACCGCGGTCGTTCTGCACACTATCGCTTGGTCGACGAGAGAGAAATGATGAAACAGCGGTATCATTTCTCGAGCTCTAGTGTGAAGAGGTCGGCTCCGTTTCCCTCCTCCTCTGTCTTACCGGTGAGAGAAGCGATGGAGAACGCACAATGAAGACAAGGGTTCACCCTGCCAAGCCTGATCACTAGAGTACGAACAAATCTGGTCGTCTTTTCATTTCGAGTCCTCACTTTCCTGTCAGGGAGGTTAGTGATTGTGTGAAATGAAGAGGTGATTCCCCGTATAACTAAGTCTAAAAATCAAGGGCACGCTCAGGCCGCAATTCCCTTCATCTTCGTATACGCTCCCTATCTGCTCTTGAGCAATCTGCCTCTGCTCAACGATCGAATCACCATCCTCCATGACATTACCGTTCCGCTGTCCACGTTCTTTCCCGTACTGGATGCCACTGTGATCTTGTTCTTCGTAACAGACTATCGAAGGAGATTGGTGAGCTTGATGCAGAGGAATCGCGTGGGTGCACGGTAAATAAACTAAACTAAAACTGTAAACGTAAGACACACTATGTATATACAATGAACAAACGACGATTTTGAGCTTACTAGCACAGATAAATTCTTTAACCATTGCTCAATATAAAAATCGTCATTTCATTTGGTACGAAGAAAATCATCGATATGCCCGTTAACGATGCTCGGTTCATCCTGTTGCACCCAATGGGAAGCTCCGGAAATGATGCGAAGCGTAGCGTCCTCGCACCACTGTGAAGATTATGAAGATTTTGAAGATTTTCAAATCAACTGTTCCGCTAAATACTGTCATGTTCGTAGATACTCTTTGTGATTTTTTTGCTTCACTGCACTTTACCCTACATGACGTTCCTTGATCAGTAACTCGATTATGCACCAACCAGTGCCGAGAGCGCGGCGCCCTCCGTGATGAGATACTTGTCCGCGTCTCCCCACAGAATCAGCGTCATCGGCGCGCACTTGCCCACTTTTCTCTTCGTATCGGGATACTGGAAGGCGCACCGGTAGTAGTTGATGGCACTTCGCAAGCAGTCTGAAAACGAAGTGCCGTGTTTGATGTTATTCGACGTTTGTGTATGTAAATTATATCTGCGCATTATATTTATATTGCCAATGAGAAATAAAAGGGCGATGAATAATTCAACAGATAAGATGTGCCACCTGGCTGACTGAACGTGTACTTCCATGCTTCCATATCTTCCGTAGTGATGTTCTCCTTGTTCTTCAGGCCATATCTTCCCCAAAAGTGTTTCTCGAATACCTGAAAAACAATCGCAATAACACTAAACAAAAGTTTTCTCTCACATGAAAATCATCGGAAGATATTGCTGCTTCGGGGATACACGGAGACTGGAAGAATATCATGTACCTGAAATAACTATTCTCGTTTCGTTCAGGTAACAACGGAAAGGTAACTGCTCTCGATTCTTCTCAAATGGGCGAGACACCGATACTTCAGCCACAGCAGATACGATGACGTTGAAGACTCACCAACTGCACGATTGCTGCTTGCCGCTCTTCTGGAGGAGCGTTGAGTACGCGGCGGGATGGGGGCAATTACAAACGATGAGTCGATCAACACTGTCTGGATAGAGCAGAGCGTGCTGCCATGCAACGGCGCCGCCCCAATCGTGACCGATCACAACGGCGGAGTTGTAACCTTGAATGGTGTGATTCCCATTTCGCATTTATCAGAAGTGTAGAAGGCTATACGATTCGAGTGAAGGCACTCGACCATACAGAAATATTCGAAGTGAAAACGCACAATACTTCCGTAAATATGATCCTCTAAGTAGTCAGAAAATAGTAATGCAACAGGCTCACCCAGCTCATGAATGAGGTCGTCAAGGTCCTTCGCCAGTAGAGTCGTGCTGTAGTCTTTGATGTTGGGCGGTTTCGATGTGCCTCCGTAGCCTCGCTGATCGATTGCTATGACTCTGGAAATATCGACGATGTACGGTGCCAATGCAAAGCCAAAATTTCGACTAATATTGCATGGAGAATAACAGTCAGTTTCAATGTTTTCAGGAAACGAAGTTCAGGCGCAATCTATGCTATCCATTGTTGTAGTCCAACGCATAGGTACACTCTCGCAATACAATTCTACTCAATCGAGAGAGTGTGTGTTGCAACCAACCTGTATCGATCCTTGAAGTGGTCGATCTGGAACCGCCACGAGTACCAGAATTCGGGGAACCCGTGCACCATCACCATTAAAGGTGCACTGGCATCTCCTGCAACGCCATGGTTATAAAAATTTAGGAAAATTTGCTTACCCGCTTCAACATAGTGCATGGTGATTCCGGAAGGCAGGCTGATGTACTTGTGACTATAGTTGTCGAGGAGTTTTCTGAGGTTATTTTATCTAACAAACGCGACTTTCATGGAAAAAACTCTGGAAATCACCTCGGCATTTGTCTGTCCTTGCTCTTCAAAGCCGCTCCACCAGTCCTTAGCCATCTCCAGAACAGGTAGAAGAAGGCTAGGGAACCATAGTAGTACTGTGCGGCCTTTCGCAAAAGGATCGGTAGAAGTTGCGAGAGAAAACTCGGCATTTCGCCTAACTGAACAAATGTGCTCCCTCACATTCAACATCACAGGATGTTCCCTCCCTCCTCTCTCCAATTGTTGTTTGTGACTACAAAGTGCGTGATTGTGAAAAGTGTTCATCAAAAGAAGCAATGCCGAAAACAGAACATCCTCGTACAGAAAACGAAATACTGAACGGATAAGGTTACGATAAAAATGTTAGTAGTTGGATCGTTTGCGATTCTGTAGGAAGTCATCAATATGATCATTGACACGTTTCGGTTCGTCCTGTTGCACCCACTGGGAGGCGCCAGGGATGATACGGAGAGTAGCGTCCTCGCAGCAAAAAAATACAACAATAGAAAAATTTGGAACTTTAAATCATTGAAAAAAATGCACATGATTAATCACCAAAGGCCGATCCTGTTGCTCTCTACTATAATTATCGGATAAACACTCCAGAACCAATCTCGTCGATTTTGCGAAATTTGCAGTTGATTGCTGTGAACTCTGAAGCGGACGTCTCGGCTCACTTGGGCGCCGGATGAGCAGCGCACAGTCCGGATCGATAGCGGGATAAACCGCGATAATCATGCCGATAATATTCGTTATCTGGTCGATATTTCGTCCGGAAAACGGGGGGGGGATGATAAATGCAAAGGTAAGATGAAATGAGTAACAGCATTCCGAAGTCTCATGTGATAGATTGCACCGTGCGAGGATGCGACGCTCCGCATCATTCCAGATGCTTCTCCTTAGGTTCAACAGGACGAACCGGAACTCGTCAATGAACACATCGATGACTTCCTACAGTCCTACAGTTTTACGGAAGTATTGTGCGTTTTCACTTCGAATATTTCTGTATGGTCGAGTGCCTTCACTCGAATCGTATAGCCTTCTACACTTCTGATAAATGCGAAATGGGAATCACACCATTCAAGGTTACAACTCCGCCGTTGTGATCGGTCACGATTGGGGCGGCGCCGTAGCATGGCAGCACGCTCTGCTCTATCCAGACAGTGTTGATCGACTCATCGTCTGCAATTGCCCCCATCCTGCCGCGTTCTCGACGCTTCTTCAGAAGAGTGGCAAGCAGCAGTCGTGCAGTTGGTGAGTCTACAAGTTACGCCAGTAGTTACCAATCCGACGATAATCGGCGGATATGAGAATTATTATTTCAGGTACATGATCTTCTTCCAGTCACCTTGTATTCCCGAAGCAGCAATATCTTCCGATGATTTTCATGTGAGAGAAAACTTTTGTTTAGTGTTATTGCGATTGTTTTTCAGGTATTCGAGAAACACTTTTGGGGAAGATATGGCCTGAAGAACAAGGAGAACATCACCACGGAAGACATGGAGGCGTGGAAGTATACGTTCAGTCAGCCAGGTGGGCATGGTTTAATTTCATGATTCTCCATACCCTTTCGTTCTCACTGACAACTGATGCCCATGGACCGCTATTACTCGCTAACTTTGTGGGTACATGAGAGAATGAAATTACTCATATTTATCGAAACCCATCCCGTTCAGACTGCTTGCGAAGTGCTATCAACTACTACCGGTGCGCCTTCCAGTATCCCGATACGAAAAGAAAAGGGGGAAAGTGCGCTCCGAAGACGCTGATTCTGTGGGGAGACGCGGACAAGTATCTGATCACGGAGGGCGCCGCGCTCTCGGCACAGGTTCGTACACATTCGCGAAAGAGTTCTTAGTGTTCCTTGTGTTCAGATGGGCAGGATTGAAACAAGTTTAGTGCACATATGGCGACATTTCCAACGCACACCCAAGTACAAAATAACATTTGTTTCAAATTTTACAGGCACTTCAACTCTTTTTTGCAGTGGTGCGAGGACGCTACGCTTCGCATCATTTCCGGAGCCTCGCATTGGGTGCAACAGGATGAACCGAGCATCGTTAACGGACATATCGATGATTTTCTCCGTACCAAATGAAATGACGATTTTTATATTGAGCAATGGTTAAAGAATTTATCTGTGCTAGTAAACTCAAAATCGTCGTTTGTTCATTGTACGTAGTGTGTCTTATGTTTACAGTTTTAGTTTAGTTTATTTACCGTGCACCCACGCGCTTCCTCTGCATCAAGCTCACCAATCTCCTTCGATAGTCTGTTACGAAGAACAAAATCACAGTGGCATCCAGTACGGGAAAGAACGTGGACAGCGGAATGGTAATGTCATGGAGGATGGTGATTCGATCGTTGAGCAGAGGCAGATTGCTCAAGAGCAGATAGGGAGCGTATACGAAGATGAAGGGAATTGCGGCCTGAGCGTGCCCTTGATTTTTAGACTTAGTTATACGGGGAATCACCTCTTCATTTCACACAATCACTAACCTCCCTGACAGGAAAGTGAGGACTCGAAATGAAAAGACGACCAGATTTGTTCGTACTCTAGTGATCAGGCTTGGCAGGGTGAACCCTTGTCTTCATTGTGCGTTCTCCATCGCTTCTCTCACCGGTAAGACAGAGGAAGAGGGAAACAGAGCCGACCTCTTCCCACTGGAGCTCGAGAAATGATGCCGCTGTTTCATCATTTCGCGCTCTCTCTCGTCGACCAAACGGGCGAGATAGTGTGCAGAACGACCGCGGTAACAATTTCTCGAGCTCTACTTCACACCTTCTGCCCAACGCGTAATCTCAATTTGCACCTCACCTGTGCGCACAGCGCTGCGAGCAGTCGTGTTTGCAGTTCCTTGACCGCAGGGGAGAGCTTGACGGAGCGGCAAATATGGCGATAGGTTAAGATGGCGAACACTGATGCGGGAATCAAAGAGGAGACCATCAGCGCATTCAGTAAGACTAACAACACAAATAGCATTGGGTCGAGCTGCTCACTGTCGCGCTGAAAACAATCGAATTGATGAAATCGATATCAGTATTACACAACAAATACCCCGTAATCGAACATTATCCACGCATTTGCAATACGTTTTCCATATTTTCGTTCGTACTCGTCCACCAGCGCTCTTCTGCCTTCAGAATCGAGCTGGCCTGAGCCACCGTAGCAGCTGACCAAGTACCTGATAAAGATTTGCACTTCTGTCTCGCGATATCGTTGATGGGTACGCTGCTAACCATGTCATCATGCCGGCGACAACAACGGCTGCGAGAAAGCAGATGAAGGCCTTGCTCGAGAACAGCACAATCCGATGCGGTCGACACACGCTCCAAAACCGATAGAGAAAGTGAATGCAGAGCAGCGTAAATGGCACCGATTGACAGGCGACAAACATTGCCGTTACTCGCTCAACAGTCGGTCATATCGTTGAGGGACAAAATGGGAGTGCTTACTCGATCGTCGAAACACGTATCTGTGACTGCCCCTTGCGCGCTACCAGTCAGTAGGGCACGCTTAACCATTTGTATTTTCACAGAAACATAACAGTAACCTGCCGGATGCACTGCGGCGTGCAGAATCACTAGGAAAATATTCGATAACGTGAATATGAGGAGCAAATATTTGTATGTTCCCAGGTGGCTTCCAGAAAAGCGAACGATTGCATATAAAAGCAATAAGTTCACGACGAGTCCAATGACTAAAATGAGTTAAAATGTGGGAACATACTTATAATGAACAACCTGCATTAATAATTTCAAGATACTCCAACGACAGTAGAAATGAAGTCGTCATTTATGTTGGAAAGTAGAGAAGTAGGTTGACAAGGCACCCCGAGGTGCGCGTACTGAATAATATCAAAAGATCTCTGCTTTTGACGTCTTAGGTTTAAACGATTGAATGCCATTCTACACCGTTGAGAGAAATCAAAACTCATCTGATTAACAGCAAAACGTTTCACATTGTAACAATTTAATCGTCAGTAATGAGAACGCGCAGCTGCCCCTTCTTTCTGAAAGCACTACTCACTAGCGTATTCAAATGATGGTAAAACTTGGACGGTCCTGGTGAGAATGAGAAATAAAGCAAAGTGAGGAGAGATTCGCTTCCCTTGCTAGTCCCACAGCTCATCAGGTCGGACCACACTCCGGCTGCGTCCGCCGTATAGCTCGAAATGCGGACCGCCATCGGTTCACAGTCCACACTTTCTCAACCGGACGAATGGTCGACGAATGGACGAGCGGACAAAGTGTGGAAAATGAAGAGACGACGTCGTAGTCCCTTCCTAGTCCGAGTACGAGCAGCAGAACGAGCTTGGTAAGTTCTATTCTCTCGGAATCGTATTTGCTCGAAAATTCCTGATATCTCTCAAATCATACGCAGTGCAACATGTTTATTAAAACTGGCAAAATTGAATTCCAAGAAGTGATTGGCAATATCCTATTCTATGTTCTGAAATTCAATATTATCCCGTGCTGCTTCAACGAAGTTCACATCAGCTGAGTTCCTGAAAAAAATTGAACGTTGAATTTGTTGTTGAATTTCTGCACAAACCATGCTGCCTGCAACACGACTGTGTATGCGGCGTTTAGCTGCTCCCCTGTCGCAGTATTCGTCTCCATCACAGCCTTCGCACGACGAGCATCTAGCCTGAAATATGCACAAACCTGAGTTATTTTCGATTTTTTCGTAGATCAAAGTATACAAATGTGTATATTTCGTCCATTCTAGAAGATCCATAGCATCGGTTTTCGGAGAAAGCGTTTTAGATCTCTATCGAATATCGCTCTCATCTACCGTAATCACAAGACAGCAGTATTCATGGAATGGATACAATTTCTCACCTGAATTGTCGCAGAAAGAACATCGGCATGCAGATGCCCTGCAGAAAGACGAGATTGATCGAGTCCTGAGAGACAATTTTTGCTTTTCCATGAATCGAGAAAATCATACCTCAAACAGCGGGTAATAGCGCTCAGACAATCCCATTACGTAGGTAACAATGAAGAAGATAATTATGGCCGCGGTGGTTATTAGCACATGACTCCTAAAGGGCAATGATTTCGCTTCTTCATTTAGATTTTTGATTGGATTTTAATGCAATCTTCAGTTCTACGACATCTAAAGATCGTTCTATTCTAATCTCATTTGGGAACCAGGAAATTTCATTCCTAAAACTCTGGTCTTTGTTGGTGAAAATAGATTGCTTACCACACAACAGGGAGCATGATACGGATCATTCGCACGTTTTCCGTTATTTGATATCTGAATAAAAAGATTGAGCAAAATATGATCCCGCTCAAATCACTTCTCAGTCAGTGTGAACGGAGTTGTTGATTTGAGCCGACGCTCATTTCTTTTCAGTAAACGTGTGAAAACAACTATCGTCCAGGCTTCCAGAGATCCAAGTAAAATCTGCAGAAAATAATATCTCAGTAAGATTCGTAGGTGTGCTATACTCACAGCGCAGATCGGATTGTGTAACCTTCCCTTGGGCGATGTTGTCTTACAGTAAGCCGTCTGGTTATTGTCATTGCCATACATTATTGTGAATGCCGTTGTCAGTTGAACTATCATCAGCATCTCAATCAGCGATCATCATACATCTTTTCCAATCAGATCTTTGCATTCTACTTGTTTTCTGGCCAACTCACATGCGCCGCCGCCAGTTTATAACCATAAGTTTTATGGGAAGTTTCATAGGTACTCAATGCAGTAGACGATGTGTAGCGCTCGATAGACATCATGAACAGCGAACAAATTGAGCCTGAAAATGAATATTTTCTGGGAAATGGGAGGACCGGTTACCGTAAATTCCGATACATTGCGGAAGGAGCATGACAAGGCAGGCAAAGTCGCTGTGGATAAGGTCAACAGGCGATCTGAATGCTCCAATACTCTCAAAATCATTAGTGAAATCTCACTTGAGGGCCAATATGAACACTATATGCGAGTATTCGGCAATAACGCTGACGCACATGAGAAACACCCAGAAAAAGTGGAAATTGAGTAGCACTGTGAGACTGGGATGCGCCACAAACTTTCTGAAGGATCGAACATAATCGAATAATTATAAATAAATTAACTCACTTTCTATTGACATGCAACACGGCTAGCAGTACTAAGGCGATGCATGCTAGCGAGACACGGACCACTATCATCTGTGTGTTTCACTTGTATTGCAAGATGGAGCGATAATAAACTCACAACTCGCAGATAAACGCTTTGCGAGTAGAAAACGGCATCGTCCAGCATCTCGGAGAGCATAGGTGCGAGTGAATAGACGACGTCGATTGCCTTCGAACGGATACAAACCGATTTTCGCACTGACGTTGTGGGAATCTTGTTCACTCAATTGTAGCTCCGCCAGTAAACAACTCGGTACTGGGAAAGACAGGAGTTAGACGGAGGAAAGATACGATACGGTGGTCATGTGCGGTGCCCTATTCAAACTGCCATTTTCGCATGAGCTCTGATGAAAAGGTCACCGGTGCCTAGCTTGTGATCTAAACTTCATGTTCGAAATAACAAATAATCTCCATTTCACAAGCCTGTGTACTTTCGCTACAGAAAAAAAGAGAACTCATCGTTACACAATTTTTTCTCCGTTCATCTCGATCATTATAAAAATCAAGGACAAGTCAAAAGCTCATTCGATTACACATACAAATATGATACTACAAATGAATTGGCAATAGAGAGACTAGGCTTTTGTAATGCTACGGTGCGTATTAGGGTCTGTTGCTCGCATTTTTCTTCATTGCTGCTTATAAAAACAGCAGTTTTCAAAATATAGTTGCAAAGTCGCTTGCCTAAATTTGCATAGGAATAAGAGCGGCATAAAAAAACCAGCTATGATTAAAAAACCAACCGTGGACGATTCCAGATCCAAATGCGTGTAATAGGATACGTGCAATTATAATTCTTTTTTATGTTCACCTGTCCATATCCAGAAATAAATAAATAGTATTTTGCCATTCTGACACGTATTTTGACTAAGCTTCTGCCCGCGAGGTCATGTGTGCATGACAGCTCACCTCATTCTATAGTACAGTGGCAAAGAACGACAAGGTGTGGCAAATTGAACGGAATGGTCTGAATAAAAATATGTAATCTAGATACTGCGGAGAGACCTTGCGGAATGAAGAGAACGATTTGATCTACAAAAGAAGTGTAAGTTTAGAATGTGCGCTTGCAGGTTCAGAATGTGCAAACAACACTTTGCATAAGATCTGAGTTTGGTGTTGCGGTGAGTTTACAGCCTTACAAATATTGCTTACGATAACTTGCTCCTGACATTTTTAAAGATCCCTTGATACGAAGAACCATCAAATCAGATTGATGTTCAGCAAAAAAATGTGCGAAATCTTGATCAAAAAAAGAACGAGATCATAGACCCTTTCTCTCTACCGCATCCATCGACTCGAGGAGTGTACACAGCTGCGAAATTGAATCGGCTCTTCTCGACTCCGGTGCGTTTGTGGATATCCCGCGATCAAACCATCATTTTTTCTTGAGAGGATGGAGGCACACTGTATTCAATAATCCTCAAAAGAGTAGTTGTCGTGAATTCAAAGTGCTTCTGTCCATGTATTAGGTTGATTCAAAAGTTTCGCTACAACTCATATTTGAATATTGCTGCGGTGTATTCAATTGATTTCGAAATCCCTTTTGGTAATATTTAGGTGGATACTCAAGCATCACAAGCATATACTAGAGTCCATTTAAAAATGTTCAAAACATGAGTAAAAAATATTTCTTAAAATTGTATGCGAAAAGAGCGATTTTCAATGGTCATGATTACATTATTTTATTTTCGAAACAGATCATTTCTAAATCAAGCCAAGTTGAGATATCATTGGGCAAGGGTTGATGATTTATTTTATCAAATTTGAATATTTTTCGAAACAGAGCAGGAAACTTTCAAAAGTGTCATTTTCGATGGATGAAACTCAATTCCCGAATTTGGAAAATTCTAAACCCTGAATGCGAAGCCACATGTCTTTCAAAATAAAAGTGTAAACTCATAAGGGATAGTCCTTTATATTACAGTATAACTGAAGTATCAATCACTATCGGTTTGAATTTAACATGACTGAAACTAAAATATTCCACTTTTCATTGCGAAGGATTTCGAATTCAGCCATTGCTGCTAGATGGGATTTCATGTTAGGAATGTGAACATATTTTTAAAAGTATGCCCATTGAATGGCCTTCACGTAGGAGGTTCAGATTTTGTCTTGCCACATCTGGAAAATGAATGACATCTTGAATAAGAGTTAGCGTTATAATCTCACTAAATAACTTTGACTCATCGCCATGTCGTCCCTAAAAATCTAATATCTTTCAAATGAAGTGCGCTGGGGAGAGTATCCAACCCCATTTCAAATACAGAAAAGCATGGGTGCGTAATTCTACTAGGAAAGGCAGGAGAGGTTGAAACCGCAGATCGAAATTTTGTAGCGAAACTTTTGAATCAACCCGATATGAAAAACTCTACTCTGAAAAA
Organism: Pristionchus arcanus; assembly: GCA_900490705.1. Lineage (NCBI taxonomy): Eukaryota > Metazoa > Nematoda > Chromadorea > Rhabditida > Neodiplogasteridae > Pristionchus > Pristionchus arcanus. The sequence goes on from LS486059.1 coordinate 277,461, forward strand.
GATGAAACTGAGACTATATGATGATTGCATTCTATACCAAAAAAACTAAAGTAAAACAGGGAAGGCGTATAATTGCAACTGAAGTGCAATAGCTATTTTCGAAACCTTTTCCATGATCTGCATCTCTTCATTTCTAGTGCAAACATTTCCCCTCTATCGTTGTGGAGCAACGCATGGACTTTGAATGCATTATTTGCAGATTGCATCTCGAAATACGTGCACATTGAAAAAGTTCTATGATTTTTGAAGAATAATGAACATAAATGGCGATGAACAATATTTAGAAAACTAACGCGATTATTACCGACAAACTGTGTGTTATTGTCATATTCCTAATTGACACGAAGATCGCAATAGTACATAGTAGTAAGCATCGATAATTTTTCTGCTTATACGAAAATATAGTATGATGTCATACGTCTATGAGGAATATTCTACCCAATCGTCGATCAAGCTTTGGCTATTTGTTAGTTGAGGACAGCGTTGTCTCATCTGGATATATCCCCGCCTCTCACTTTTTCATCCTTTATAGTCTCATCTCTTCCTTTTTTCCACATTCTCCGATGTTGTCACAAGCATACTTTTTTCTCGTTTATTATCCAACAATCAAGCATCGAAATTTCCAGATTCTAAGACATTTTTGGAAATTATGAAATATTGAAAATTAGTACATAGAAACAACGATGAATTTCTCAGATTACGGCGACGGGTGTCCGGTGAGCATTATATACTAATCGTTTACTTTATTTAGATTTACTAATATTAATTTTCCAGTCAATCTCTACGAATCATGATCGTATTTACAAAGAACCTCATCAGTCAGAATCCGATTTCGTAATCTCACGATTTTCCCAAAAGCCCAAGATTTGTGGTCTGTGCGACAAACGAGCGTCCGGCCTCCATTACGGGGTAATGAATTTCGAAACGATTTGCGTCAAGTGACTAATACTCAACAGATACCTTCGTGCAACGCGTGTAAAGCCTTCTTCCGACGGAGTTTGTTGAAGAAGAGAGAGCTTCGATGCAAGAAGAAGGAGGGTTGCTCGGAAAGTGAGGACGAAAAAAAGATTTTTTTTGTTACACTTTTATATTGAAGACTGGTCCGATCATCACAATTCGAAACCTGCAATGAAATGTGGCTTTTGCCGATTGACTCGGAGCGCAGTTCTCGGAATGAATCCTTGCGGTTAGAAATATTTATTGGAAACGGAGTCGATGGTTCCTTTCTTTCGAATTTTTTCTGGCAGGACTGAATTCAATCCAAATCTTTCAGCGGTCATTCCCAGCGACGGAACAGGTCTTCTTGAATATCCGAACGCGGTCAAACTACTGGATAGGATTAAAAACGACCCCGAAAAACCTTGTAGAAGTTTGAGAGTTGTGCCGCTGAGTGTTAGATGGCGTGATTATTCGTTGCACAACAATTTATATTTAGAACAATCTTGATGGCCTCTTCTGGAATCTTCAGAAATGTGATATAAGGCATAGAGAATTGAGATTGTCAGTTGGAGTAGGAGATACAGTTAGACCGTATAATCGAATTTACTGACAGGTCTGAATTCAACCCAATCCCGAATGAAACCATGGAAATGGGATTAAGTTATTATTTGAATCTGCGGTTCGAGATGAGGGATAAAATCAATGTAAGCCATTTCAAACTGATTTTCCGAAAACAATATGCATTCAGAATGAAGCAAGTCGAACAGAGACGGAATTGGAAAGCAAAGGATCACAATTGAAAGCAGTGCGGAAGGTTGGCAATTATATAGTTGTTACGGTCAATAATCATGTTCAGAATTGGAAATTTGTCGATACTATCTGTGCCATTGAGTACGTCAAGGATTTTCTTTCTCTATTCAACTATAGATTCAATACTCTTGATCAGGCATTCAGTATATTATGAAAATATCGAGAGATGACATTATAGATAGCCATTCTCCGCAGTAGCGTGATTCAATTGAATCTGCTCGAGCTCTGTTATTATTCGTCGACTGAGGGATTCGACGAAATTACTTTTCCTGATAGTACACGAAAACAGGCCGGATTCGACAGGTTCGTAACCTTTTCTCGATACGGCCAACTGTTCAAATTGCATCTAGATCGAATTCATCTACACTTTTCACAAAAATATGTGCTCGTTCATTAACGCGATCTGAAATTGCCGTAATGAAGGCTCTTATTGTGTGCAAATCAGGTTGGATATTGAAAACTGCCAAAGAAAATTCCGATAATTTAAGATAGAATTTCGGCTGAAGGAAGAGGGGTGTTAGAAGAGGCTGCAAACGGTCTGTGCAAAGTCAGTCGTTCGTTTAGATTACATACGGAACAACCCTTAATAATGACCTTTGCAGATACTTTCAAGGATATGCTTGCGTGTGGGCTCAGAAGCAGAGGGAATAGCGAGAATGATTTCTATAATGGACCTGTTCTATGCACTCGAAGTTGAGGTATCGGTATTCGAAATTTAGAGGCTTATAGTATACATTTCAGAAATATTCAGAAACTGAGCAGCATGTACTCGAATATTTGAAGAAAACCGAACCTCAACTGTTGAGGGACCTATATTTCAACGGATAATTGCTTTCTATATACCATTACAATGAATTTGTTTCCAATCATATTGAGAAAACAGCGAAATTAGCAATAGCTCCCTTCCCGGGAAGAGAAAACTTGGAATTGATCGCAATATACTCTCACTCGGATTTTCGCAAGTGTAGTCGGAACAATTTTAGGGATGGCGTGGCAAGAGAAATTACCTTCTTCATGAGAACCTACCTAAATGGAATAGTCCGTTCGAATTTCAAAAGAGTTAGGAGGGGATGAGAGAGATTCATGTAACACAATTGATTAAATCGACAAATACGAATATACATTCACTTCCTCGTCAAGTGTTTATGACGAAGATTCAATCTGCTTGCACTCCATTCCCACTTCTCAGGTTCCTCTCGAAATAGAGGCAGGGGTTGAAATGAAGCCTGTAAGAGGCAGCGCGAGCGGCCAATCAGAAGCCGCGCAACGATCAACGCTCTCCATTTCTCTTTTCGATTGTGGACACATCAACAGCGCCCTTCGGTCCCTCATTTGCCCGCATACAATTTACTATATCGTATTATACTCGCGTGTCGTTTTGCATTGTCAAAAGACCTCTTTCGAAATTAACATTCTTGAAGTGTCAGAGGGTAAGAACATTCCAAGACCCTGGTATATCTTCTAAAGATGTCGAGCCGATGGGCCTTGCTCCTGCTCACTTGGATGGTTACTTGCAGTGCGCAAAGAGTCAGTATTTTTCCAATTTTTACCCGAAAATCACTACTTTGCCAGGCGATCAATGTCGGCCTCTTCTGTTCGAACAACAACACGGCGCTCACGCCCTACACCGGCTTCAAGAAGGTATCGTCCGATTGAAAATATCGGCAAACGAAATGTTCGAGCCTCAGATAGGGGCCGGGAGGACAGGTAGATCACTAGCCTCCTCCCGGCCTTTTCCGTTCTCCGAGCTCTCGAACGTTCGGCAAAAGTCAGATACGAGGGCCGCGATACGAGTAATACATCTGTTTTACCTAGCTATGCCATCGAGAATCGCTTCAGGTCGCCGCAGCAATCATGGTTGCCTGGAATCGGATCCAACAGGAGCAGCTCATGCCCGAGTTCAATGATATTAAGTTCGTTTCACATTGCAAGCTATCCGCATTGACATCTTCTCTAAGAATGAATCGTTCAGCATAACTTGGCGCTTCGACGAGTGTATCGACGCTCTGGCTGCTCGGTACATGGTCGATTTCGTGACGGACCCGGTGCAGAAGTTTGATGTCGTTCTTGGACCACCCTGTAGTAATGGTAAGGATTTTGACAGTTCTTTCATCCGATGGCCAAGTGCATGAACAAAAAAATTTTTATGTAATGATTATTTAGCATAGGAAGAACTGAATGGTGGTCATGCTTTTGAAATGACAATTAGGAATTGAACTATGAAATTGGCAGCACTGGTGATGGCGGGCACGATCAGCAAGCACTTCGACTTCCCGCTTTTCTACTACGGTCCGATCTTCGATGATGTCGTGTCGAAACGGGACGACTTCCCATCGACAACGGCACTAAGCAGCAGTGCGCGTCCGTGAGTCATTTCCTCATCATACCATGGCTAGTGTTTGTTGGGCGATCCATTCCGGATTGACGATGTGAACCCTATTGCGGCGCTCATGCGCATAGAGCATCTTTTTCGAAGAATTATCTCTCACACTGAACGACCAGAGAGCATTGCGAAACGAGAGAGTCAGACGATTGCTATTTTGTGCCGGAGCTCCTCTCCCCTGTCTATGTACGGCAATGACTGCGCATGCTCAGGCAATCGGTAGCGGTTCTCTCCGTGCTCCAGCGCTACAACTGGACGGACATCGTGTTCATCTACGCTATCGAACTCGACCCGAAGATCTCCCGGTGCCGATTCACGTCCATCGAGCTGCAAGTATGTCCTGTACCTATCATCATTATGATCATATTTCCTTTCACTCTAATTTTTTTATCAATATTCAAGAACGTGATCTCGCCCGTCTCAACGATGAACGTCGTCCTCACGATCGGCGTCGACTCGCCGACCAAGGCCAAACTGCAAGACGCCCTAAGGGGATCGAAGAAAGTCTCCCGGGGTGAGCTGTTGTCTCTCCCCACTGAGCGGTTGCATGCAAATCGAGGGGACTGGCAACAGATTGTTCTGCTTCTACTGATGATTACAAAATAAATCTGGACATTTCCAGTAGTCGTAACGTGCTTCGAGAATCGGATCACGCGACGCAACTTCCTACTTGCCGCCAGAGATGAGGGCATGCACACGGCCGAATTCGTGTACATTATGATCGAGAACAGGCGGGTCGGCTTCGGGACGGTCGCGAATAATGGTAAACATCTTTCAGTTGTTATATTAATCGTGAATGCGCTGTTCATGTGGGAACGTTAGGGGGAAGTCGTTGATTAATGCGGAAAACGCTGCTTTAGATCAAATTTGGACGACTGGACTGCCTACGAATGACGGAAGGGACGACGATGCAAAAGCCGTGGCGAGAAGGGTCTTTTACGTAAGCGATTCACACCTCTACTCCCCCCCCCCCACCTCTCTTTCTCTCCAATAGCAAGAACCATGATCCTGCCTATTGCACGTCTTGTGCTAGGCCAAATTCAAAAAGAAATGTAAGATTACAGTTGGACAATCAGCCGTACAACGACTCTGCTGCCTTCGCGAAGGATGTCACTGCCGCCTTTCAGCTGCCTCCGTTCAACTGCTCCGACTGCGTCGTGAACGATACCGTGAGTATTTGTTTTCGCCTTTGTTTTTGCTTTTGTTTTTGTTTTGTTCTTGCACCATTGAAATATCCCATTGAAATCTCCCATCGTTCAGCTGGGTCGCTCCTTCGAGCTGTACGATGCGTTCTACCTCTATGCGGTGGCGAGGAGCAGAGCCAGGGCGTTCGTTCATTTTTTATTTCGCAAATTTGAGAAACATTTTGAAATTATAATCGCATTCCAGTGCGAATCCAGCCAATCCCGACTACACCGGCGACAGCCTCTCTTCGTTTTCTCAAGGAGAAATTCAGGGTTAGGATATCGATCGAAAGCATTGCTTGAGCCCTACACCCACGGCTCGAATTCTTGCTGGCTTACTTTTTTGCGAAACTATGTGTTCTGAAATTTTTGTGTACAGTTTGCGCCTAATTACAGGCCAAACTGGACGCATCGTGATCACGAAAAACGGGACAAGGGATCCAATCTACTGGATGTACATGCTGAACGATCGAGATCTGTCCATGCCCATCTTCCGATTCGAAAAGATGTTCGAACCGAATAGCACCGTAAGCGTTATTTCCCCTTTTTTTTGGTTATCGAATACCAATTGACTAAAATGGCCGAAGATACTTGTCCTATTCTCAAACAGCGACGCTTTCCATTTCCCACAATCATAGTGCGAACAAATGCATTGCTATTATAAAATTGTCGCGTTTCAGATCGTAACGCAGCTGGCAACCGATGCCGTTATCTGGTCCACGCGCGGCGGCGCGAAGCCCCTGAACAAGCCGCTGTGCGGCTTCTCCAATGACGAGTGCCCCGGCACCCTTCTGCAGATGGTTAGCGGCAGCCAATTAGCGTCCCTCGAAACCCCTTGTCGATTGAATTTGAATTTTGCCCAAGCATCACTCTCAGTTTTCCCTGGAATAAGGATGGAAGACGATAGGGGCAATCGAAATCTCCAGAATCAACTAGGAAATTTTAGAAGAGAACACGCCATTTTTAATAAATGAAGAAACAAGTTCTTGTGAGGGAAGCCGAAATGAGCGGTATATCAACATATTCTGTTCCAGTACCTGGGCGCATTTATCGGAGGCGTCGTCGGAATTGTAGTTTTGTTGGCAATGGTCATCATCGCCGTCTGTCTGGTGTTCAGGTTAGATTATTATCTGCAAAGATTCAAGTCTGGAGATGGTACGGATGGCGTGGGTGGGTATTACCTCTTCACACGCGCATTCTGACCGGAGAAACCATGTTCGACCTGATGCCGAGCATTTCAGAGCGCGCCGGCATGCAGAGGCGGCACTCGATCGTCAATGGCAGATCGCCTTCGGCTCTCTGCTCAAACCCACCCAGAAATCGGTCACCAATAGCGTCTTTTCGCTGCAGTCCTCAGGGACGGGTCCATCCAGACAGACACTCGAATCGAAGAAGGCGAGTTGATACAATCTCCACGTTCCCTAATATCATCCAACCATTAGCCGCACTAAGTGATCCAACATCACGCGGAGATTGGAAAATCTCTTTAGGTGTGTTTCACGAAAAACTAATATTTTGCTACTTTCAATATGCATACTGTAACTATGCAATTTTAAAAATTATATCGAGGTAGAATTTCAAGGAAACAGAACTGCACGCGTTCTACTTCCTCAACGGCGACGCGGTCGTCGCGAGGAAGCACCAGATGCGGTTCACGATGAACCGACCTGAATTTGTCCAGATGAGACAGGTATGTTTCTCCATTCCGATACGTTTTCCAAGGACGCTAATCGTGCTCAAATTTCATCGAATTTATAGCAAAACGTGAAGATTTTTGATGAAGGCATATATTTTCGAAATAAGAATATTATGTTCGCAGCTCCGCTCGCTCGATCACGATAACGTGTGCAAGTTCATCGGCGTGGTGGCGGACGGGCCGCAGTTCATGACGATATGGCGATACTGCTCGAGGGGATCGCTGGAGGTATCCGATATGCTATATCTGTTCCCGATTCCTTGCTAAATGGTCCAATCGTCAGTTCAATGTGGCCATGGTGGGCACTATTACTGCGCCATCGTACCCTCCACCAAAAAAGTTTTTCAGGACGTGATCATCAACGGGTCCCTCCAGATGGACGCCTTCTTCAAGTTCAGCATCATTCGTGAGATTGCAGAGGTGGGCCACTCTTTTCCATAGTGAAGTGTTTTCCCTAACTGAAGTGTATGAATGCCCACTTCGGCATTATTAAAATTGTGAACCGTTATAGCACGCTCGATGGTTCCATGAAAGTTCAGGCTGAAATGGACAATCCATAAAGCATCATACATCTACGGATATTATAGTATCGGTCCCTTTATTCCTTGTGCTCTCTAACTGGTGAGTGAGAAAGATATCACGGATAATGAAGTGATCCTTCCAGTCCTAGAGATGACCCGTTTATCGTAAATTAGACAAACACATTTCGATCCTCAACCATTGCCATCATACCCCAACTCTTCTCTCCAGGGTCTCTGCTACCTTCACCACTCGTCACTCGGCGCCCACGGCTACCTGTCCTCGTCGACGTGTCTGGTTGACGAGCGGTGGCAGGTCAAGGTAAGCATTGACATCTTGGAGAAATGAACTCCGAATTATACCTTGTCTTTCGTTCTTCTACTACAAGAGAGCACTTGAAACTCCCCGAATCAGAAAAGAGAATTAAGGAAGGCTAGGTACGACTTTGACATGAGCCTTCTTGATTCGGACTACTCGGCAACGCTGATGAGTGAGCGGATTCCAAGAGTAGTCCAGTTCTAGAGAAACCAACCCGAGGATATGGGTATAGAAGGAAATGACGAGTCCGGCTGTCAGTAAGATCTCAACGAGTGTGCGGTCCCTCTGTGAAATATATTGCTAGGAGTAGCTGCATTCGTAATTATGACTAGAAACGCCAAATCCCACAACCAATTTAGCTGTTCCGAGACAATGGAGGCACATTGCGCATAATGGAAGAGGAATATTAAAAAGACTCCTTGAATCCATGTTTCCCTGATCGCAATTTGCCGACGTGTCCTTTTAGTGTGGGGGTGGTGAAGGAGAATAAAATACCCAGCAACAGGAAATGCAATTAAAGGACGTTCTTTTCAGATCACGTTCGTCGGCTGTGACTTCATCAAGCGCGCGGAGAAGAAATTCCAGAAAGGTGACGACTGTGACATCCGTCAACAGACTTTTCTTGTTTTACCACAAGGAAAGAAGAATATGTAGCATTTCTTCGAATGCCCCCGCACTCTTCTAAGGATGCCAAGAAATTGCTTTTCACACAATCTTTCACCGGTCAGAGAGGCGAGAGAGCACGTTAAAAAGTAGGGATATTGCTATCCATACTTCTTGTTATGGAAAGAGGGAACAACAAATCAGGCGGATACACTATTCCAACCCCCGCTAATTGCAGCACTATTGTGGACGGCGCCCGAGCTCATCAGAGTCCAGGAAGCGGAGGAGTACGCGTCCAAGGTTGGTGTGGGAAGGAAAAGGAAAGAATCGAACGCCAAGAGCCTAGAAAAGCCGCTCTGGAAAACCTCTCTGCTGTGAACAATTACTCATTACGGCGCTCAATATCGCGATGATTATGCTGTCTGATGTCATGATGAAAAGAATGCATGAGTATGTTTCAGCCGGGCGACATTTACTCCTTCGCCATCATTTGCTCCGAAATCGCGACCAGATCTTCCGCCTGGGACATCGAAAGCGGCGAGATTGATGTGGAAGGTCCTTATTTCTCATTTTTTCGTCTCCTCATAATACCATAGTAACTTATAAATATTTCGTAAATACGTCTAGACGGGTCTTTCAATTCCTCCAGAGGGTCAGATTCCTTGAGACAATGAAGAGCTATGCGAGGGGCAGTCTCCTTGTTTTCTCTGTTCGTCTAATATGCCCTATAATTAGTCCTCATGACCTTTACTCTTTGAGGACAGGGTGGAATAAAACAAACCGAAACGGGAAAGATTGATGTGGAGGGCATCACGCGCTTCCAATTCCCCTCATATTTACCCCTAGACAAAATAAATCGCGATGAAAAGAAATTGGTCATCAATCCCCCGCTATCCTGTTATTTCTCCCCTCCCTGCACTATGGCTCGAGGATGGGGTAGTATTCTGGGTTCTTCTGGTGGTCTGGGGAAGAATGTGGGAGTGTGAAAGGACTATTGAAGGAAGAATTGGGTCTGCCTGTTCTTCTATAGACCATGGAACCCAATTAGGTGTGAAATAGTACCTATTTCATACCTACTCCCACTCCCGAACTTCCCTCGCACCCAGCACACATAATAGGGGAAACTTGGAATGGAAGAAACTAGAAGGCTTCCAGTTATTAGAGACACCAGCAATTGGGAGCTGGAAATACATTCCTCTTCAATAAATGCAATTCTATTTTCAGAGCTCGTGTACCGCATCAAGAGAGGTGGCTCAAATCCGCCTCGACCAATTATAGACACGGAAGAGCACGACCTCAATCCAGCCATGGTAACATTATTCATTGTGGAAAAAAATTATTTGAACTAACACAAAGATTCGCCAGAAGCTCAAGAATTCTGTTTATGGCATTAATTCACCCCAATCCCAGTTGCTACTCATCAAGGATTGCTGGGCGGAAGATCCGACTAGAAGGCCTAATGCGGACCAAGTGCGCACGCTCATTCGAGCGATGAACACTGGAAGGCGAGATATGCACTAGAATTCAAATCGCACGAAATTGTATCTTTATTTCTCATTTCTTCCTTCCTATATTCATTTTCGAAAGCTCAACACTCCACATGCCATTTTATTGAAACTACTGATGATACAGAGGCATCCATTTCCAGATCCGCCAATCTAATGGATCACGTGTTCAACGTACTGGAAAAGCACGCTTCCAATCTCGAGGAGGAGGTGAATGACCACTATAATTTCCTCGTCAATCAACGAGATGTTTTTGTAGTGTATAGAGATCTGTATAGCTGTGGCCTGTATAGCTGAATCAGCTTCTCGTCATCAAAATACTTCATTACAGGTCGGCGAGCGAATGAAGGAATTGATCGAGGAAAAGAAGAAGAGCGACATTCTGCTGTACAGAATGCTGCCAAAGTGAGCGAATTTCGGGGAAATTTTTTTCGAAAAGGTCACGAAATCAGAAGGGGAAAAGGCCGAATTCGAGATTCGCTTGAAATATTAATGGACACGAGCCGCACGAGAGATGAATACTGAGGAGGAACATTTCCGAAAGGATAAATTCATGAATTCTGAGGACAGTAAAAGGCAAAAATAGGGGAATGGGGTTCGGGAAATCATCGCCACAGAGCGGCGAGGTCATCGTCGAGGCCTTTCCCGTTGCACTGGTCGAGACAGCGGAGACACGACTGACTTGCGCCCTCGTAGCCCATCATATAATCAGCCGGGGAGCACTCGTGAATGGTCGATGTCATGCATCTGAATCGGATGGAATATGTGACATCACTCTGTAATAGTTGACCACTACTCGTATGAATTTCGCTTTGCATTTCCATTTGACCATGCATGGATTTAGGAAGCGTGGGAAATTCAGTACCCAAGAGTTCGCACGCTCCACTCTAAGCCCACTCGCGAATTCAGCCCATCTTGTGCAGAGCGGTACCCGGAAAACACCTGCCTACAAACATCCGTAGCAGCATTTCGCCAGTAAATACTAGGGATGGCATCTGAGGAAAAGTTCTCCTCATTCTCCACACTCTCTCGCGGCCCTGACCGGTGAGAGAGCAAGCGGAATGAGGAAAGTGTACACTTCATTTTCCAACCCTTGTAAATGCCACATTTACGAGAAGGGAGTGTGGGCTAATTTGTGGTGATTCAACCACACGGTATCAATAAGCCCCTGATTATAGTCTCTGAACTGGAGGATCCCTGACTTTTGGGAGAAAACATTCCGAGGTACGATTCGAAGACCAAAAATGGAAATATAAGATTGATTGTAGGCGAGAAACACGAGCTGTGCGGCTAAAAGGGAGACGTAGTGATACAAATAGCATACCTTCTCTCGCACAGATCCGGGCCCGAGTTGCGCTCCAATACTCGACAATCGACCAACATTGTCGAGATTACGACGAAAACCAAGAAGATGCACCGAGACTCCATGAGCGCGAGAGATTCCCACTGAACCCCTTGCCTTCCCGCGGCGCCTTAGTAATTCGATTCTGGAAGAGGCGTCTTTTCGGCCTCCTTTATTCCCTTGAGGACCCCTATGCACATGCGACACACACACAGTGGCTCTCTCTTATACAACGTTTATCCTTTCGTCTTTCGGGGGGCTTGGGGGTGGGAAGGGCCTTAGGGGAACAAATGATGATGTCTTGGCTACAACATAGTGGGGGGGGGGGATCAGCGGCCCCAGACGCCTCGGCCCAGTCCGTTGCAGTTGTTGAGGCAGTTGGCGCACGATTTGTTGGTGCGAATGACGCGAACGTCGCCGGCGCGCGTCTGATAGTACGGACAACGACGAAGACGGATGCAACTGAAAGAGGAATGGGATTAAGCCCGGCTCACTATTTCTTTTGTTGTCTTTCCCCGACAAAAACCGAACAATTCCTACTACATACGGTAGAAAAAGGAATTGTTGAGCGCAACTGTCAGTTATCTCGTCAGTTGATTTCAGATTTTTTTTCAGCCGTCAGTCACTTGTCAGTAGGTTTTGCGTGGGATTCTGCGCATGGTCTGCTCAACTTGTGAGATTGCTCGAAGTGATGGGAACAATGACTTATTTTTTCGCCAAATATTCTCTTAGCCACGTACTTTTATTATTGCTAGGATAAGAAAAAACGGTCGCTTGGGAGACTAGACAGGCGATATTTTGAACGTTTTATTAGTCCAATAACTCCTTTCTTCCTACGAGCACTATTCAGCAATAATTTTAGCGGTTCAAAACAAACGTCATCCTGCAAACATAGGAAGGAAATGAATTCCACTTATCCTAGCAATAATGAGCTCGCTGCAAAAGCTGTATGTTCAATGCTTCCCTCTAGTTTCATGCAAGAGTAGAAATTTTGAGGGAGCATGATTCACAATAGAAATTAATGAATTATGCGCGTAATTCTCAAGCGGAGGGATTCTATTGTCTCAAATGGGCTGCCGAGTGCTGTTTTGGAGGAATGCGCCTACAAAATCCGCGAAATTGGAAGAATGATACTCGTACAGCTTCTATCGGGCGTGGGGGTGAAGCAAACTCGAAAGTGGAAGGAAAATGGGATAAATTGTTCTCTACTGCAGCTTTTCATACTAACTAATAACTTTTTGAGACAATTGAGACACATAAATTAGAAAAAAAATAGAAATAATACTTACCTTCCTTCACATCGGTTCGCACTAACTGTGCTGATGAGGAGAACAAGCAACATGAGTAGTCCGAGCACCCTCATCCTTTACTGTCGGTCACCGTTCGGCGGGCAGTCGACTCCTTACTAATGCGGGGATGGAATCGGAAGATCGAGCCTTTAGGGGGCGGGATCTGGGGCGAAGTGAGCGTAGCGGAAAAGTGAGCTCGACCGCACCTTTACTGGCCGCTTTTTCGCTCTTTTCGCCGGCGAAGGCTCCGCCCCTTGAGCTCCGCCGCCGCTGAACTTTACCTTTCTTTTCTCATTTCCTCCCGCCGCACAATGGGCCGCGAGGGGCCAAAATAGATGATGGACATGATGTATGGAAGTTGGGGGACCCACTCATTTCGCCCGGGAAAGCGCGAGAACCTTTCAACGAGATGAAAACACTTCCGCCAAAGTCTACGGCGGCATACGTGAGTATGTGTTGACTAGTGGAAGCTTCTCATGGAGTTGAGCCCACATGCGACATGGATAATGAACATGAACAAAGGGAAAACCGCTCACGCATGCAATGCAACGTTAATGAGCTAGTAGTCTTTCCCTTTTCATAATTTCCGGCAACACTCAACTCACAAAGGGATAGAAGTCGTAGGAGTGTCCGTGAAAGGACACGACTGAAAATTAATGAAAACTACATCGAATGACGTTTCCAGGCAAGTCGCGGACAGGCTCAAATTCGGGCAGTCCGTAGAGCCGGAAACGTTCGAGTGTGTCACCATCTTCTTCTCGGATGTCGTTTCCTTCACGACGCTGGCGGCTAGGAGCACGCCAATTCAGGTCGAAAAATGCAGGCCTTGAGCAATCAAATGACTTGTATAGTGCTTTAGAGGCCATTTTCTTTTCTGCAGCGTCTTCCATAAAAATGATTACCGTTTCCTTTAGAAATTGAGAGATTCCACTCTTTCCAGGAAGTATTATCAAGATATCATAAAGCGTGTGTCGAAATTCGTGGAATTGTAGCGTACTTAGAGACCAGCAAAGAGCCGATTTTAGCTATGAAGCGCTAAATAACCTCATCTTTGTTAACCGACCACAATCTTTAGTAGTTCTTTACTAGTTCTTTATCCGAAAACGTCCCTAAAAATTCTTTCCAGATTCATTCATAGATCCGGTGAATGAACAAAATAGAGAGGAACAATGCATTTTCGCACGGCACTTCTTAGGAGTGGGAACGGGAACAAAGAATCTTCCTCTATTATTTTCAGTACGGGTAGTAAAAGCTGCTCAAAATGACGATATTTTATCAAGTAATTTCGAAATTGAATTTGTTTTCAGGTAGTAGATTTGCTCAACAACCTCTACACAACATTCGACTCCATTATTGACGAACATGACGTTTACAAAGTGCGTTTATTTCTTTATTGTTTGCAGGTTATTCTCTTCGATCGTACTTTGGCAATTATCCTTTTTATTTTTCCGGTTGAAACGATCGGCGATGGTTACCTGTGTGTGTCCGGGCTTCCACGTCGAAACGGCAACGAACACGCGAAAGAGATTGCCGAGATGAGCAAGGAGTTGCTAGAGGTGGAATTGTTTTTGTTATTGTTATTAATTTTGTTATCGTTGTGATTCAGGCAATCAAGAAGTTCCGCGTGCCACACCTGCCCAAAGAGAAAATTCAGATCAGAGTTGGCAACCACACAGGTGATTCGTTTTCGATATCGGACAAATCTAGATCAATAAGGGTTTTCCGGGAGAAATTGTGAAACGTTCTCTGAACGTGATCATTGAAGCTACATTTTTTGTTTGTTTTCGCATTTGTTTCGCGCATGCGTTGGCTACATTCCAGAATAGCAAACATGCACAGATCACTTGACCAATGATCGATACTATATGAACTGGTATACAATGACGTCGTTACAATTTGTAGCATCAGTATCATGAGTGTAATGACTAAGAGCCGAATCTACTATGTATCGCGATTTACTAACTAAAAGCAGAGATACTACAGTTTCCGATTTCGGAATCGTCAACAAACTGACGAAAGCATCATGACATTGCTGAGATCAACATCACATGATTGCGTATCAGAATCAAACAGCCTCCAATATCTACAAACTGTTGATTGCATGCATTCACTACCTGCTAGCTTCCTGGTTTCTGATGCCTCGAAATGTTAGAGCTAGTTTCAATATAGTACCCGGAGATGTTGAAATAGCACGAGCAATACCTATTCACTCTGACTTTTGATCCCTAGTGCTACGAAGCATCCAAAAGTAGCGCCACGCGCTACAAACGGGCGGAAATTGGCAGGAAAACATAGCCCAAGGGATTCCAAAGTTGGAATCGTCACTGACGAAACAGCACTGATTGGACCTACTAGTTCCTCGTTGTGACGCGACTTTCCCGAGTTTGCATGGGAAAACAGGTCCTTCCGTGGGTGTTGGGGCTCTCGGGGTAATAGCTTCCTCCTGTGAGATCATTTCGCACCGTCTTCCTGCGCACAAATGGTTTCCGGACTAGCTGCGGTAGATTTCCGAGGAATGAAGTGGATAGTTCGGGGCATTTGCATCATTCCCCTAAAGATCGCGGGGATAGGCGAGTTGTTTTCGATTTACACAAACTTCATCCGGATAGTCGAAAACCAGCGGTGTTACGAGTTCGACACCGTACCTACTTCCCTTCCTGATATTGACATAGAACAAGCCCGCTAGATTCCATCAAAGTGTGGGTGAGTCATTCGCAGGTCCGTGCGTGACGGGCGTGGTCGGGATCACAATGCCTCGCTACTGCCTCTTCGGCGACTCGGTCAACACGGCGGCAAGGATGGAGAGCAATGGGAAACGTGAGTATGGAAGGCCTTTCTCTGCGCCTCATCATTCCTCATATCTCTCTGCACTCTGTGACCGGCGAGAGAGCCGAGAAGAATGCAGAAACGAATATTCGTTTTCTTTGTAGCCCTATATTTGAGCCCCCTGGCGACGTGACGTCCCAAGTAGGGCATATTATGTTGCACAATCGCGCATAGTTCTTGAGGTTTTTTGGGCAACAAAGGATACGGAAGTATTGTTTTTTCAGCCATGCGAATCCACATTTCGGCGGCGACCAACGACTTTCTGACGAGGGTGATCGGCGGATATCGTACCGAGCCAAGGGGAGAAGTGCTCGTGAAAGTGAGTGGGATCAAATTAGGTGATG
Source organism: Pristionchus arcanus (assembly GCA_900490705.1). NCBI lineage: Eukaryota > Metazoa > Nematoda > Chromadorea > Rhabditida > Neodiplogasteridae > Pristionchus > Pristionchus arcanus. Next base: position 293,219 of record LS486059.1, read on the forward strand.
CCGTCTCTCCATTTCACACAATCTCTCGCTGCTCGACCGAGCCAACGAGTTAGTGGTATGAGGAGATGGAGACCCGGATTACGCATTTTACAAATGAGTTGAGGGAAATGCGGGAGAACGCAATCAGGTGGAATGTGTCTAGCGGCCAGAAAGCAATTAGTGAACCAACAAAAGTTCATTTTGGACGTAAATTGTGCTTTCAAGCCAAGATTCCAGCTAAAAGATCTCATTCGGGGGCGAATCAAATGCCCTTTGAGCGTCATTTATTTGAAAACTTTTCCGATTTAAGGGCACCGGGTCGATGGAGACTTTCTGGTTGCTGACTGACGAAGAAATCGCAGAACGTGATCGAACACAGAGCTTTGATTACGCTTGAGATTCCTTATGTTTGTCTGCATAATTATTCCGATTACCGGGAGTGTGAAGAATATTAATAAAGCACGATTTGCCTCAACACTGCCAAAACACAAACACATTCTCAGTACGAGAAACATTGCTTACCAAACTTCGGTGCATTATTTGTCGAATTCAAGTCTATTGACCGAAGACCAGACACTATTCCAGTGTCAATCAACAGTTTACTATCATTCTTTCTCTGGATGGATTTCTATATCTCGCCCGAGCTTGAAGCTAAGATTTCTACCGGGCTTCATGCCCATTTCATCATCGCTTCAATTCTCCATGTAATTGTTTTCTACTGTTTTCTGCGGAAAACACTTCCGAGTCAGCGATCTGTCCGCAACTATCTGGTCTTTATTCAAGTAAGAATCATGATCGAAAATAAATGCATGCATGCATGCGTTTATATGAGAGAAATAGCAAATTTTTAGTGCATGTTATACTTCTTGGACCTTCTGATGGATATTCTTATCGAGCCAATTTCACTCTTTCCTGTGATAGGTTTCTTTTTTGTCGGACTGCTGCCTCAAACCGGCGTATCTAAGCGATTGCTATTGGTGAGCGAATTGCATTTGTTTCATTTTTTATGTAAATATATATTTTGTACCTTATCTCGACTTTTTAATAGTAGAATAATGAACTTCCGCTCAGGCGATCTATATCGGTGCTTTGGCGATTTTGGTTGTGGCGATTTTTCTTTGCTTGATCCACAAACATCAGAAGATTGTTGACGCATCTAGCATTTTCAAATTGAATAGAGTGCGTATCGATGTCTGATTTCTCCCAATTCTTTTTTTCAGCTTGCATACAATTTTCTTCGTTTCGTGTGCTTTGTCTTCTGCGCTTTTGTCTTTGGAAAAATAATGTTATGGCCGATCAATTTCGATCAGTCCGACAAGGCGATGACAACTGTTGGTTTTTTTTATATTTCCAGTTAGAACTTTTTTACTCAGTATCCTGTTAACTTGGAATGGATCAAAGACCGTGGTTATTACTTAATACTTGAGAATAATAAAGCTTTTCGCGCAGCTTGCAACATATATTTGGCGGTGTGTTGTTTGTTACACTTATACACACAAAGTAATCTTATATAAATATTCTTAACTGTGATATCCTTTTTCAAGAATACTTTTGTTTTGCTGATACTAATGAACGGAATCTACTGGCACATCGTCTATGCTCTCAATGACAATGTATCTTCTATACTTGCCCTTTCAAATACATAATTTCCATTTTTTTCATTCTGGCAATCGAATAATTGCAGAATTCAAAACGAAGCCCAGCTACAAAAGCTCTAATATCGGGCTGTACCATAAGTCTTGTCCGATTTCAACTGTTGAATAGTTGGCCTGTATTTAATTCCTAGTTGGGTCGATCACCTTCTAGTTTTTTGTCATCGATAGGGACGTGAATACTCTTATTAGCGCACATCTCTAGATATCAGTCCATCAAGTAACATCCGTACGATGATAACTTAAAGTCACCGAATGCTGACGTTGAGCTTCTTATTTAAAAGGGTATAATTCCATGGAGAATCGCGACAAAGCCATACTATTGACATAGTTGCACAGTACGACCAGTGGGCAATTCAATATGAAAGTTGAAGTAAATATGGCACGAACGGCCTGCTCAAGACAAGTGTCAAAAATGAAATGGAAAAAATTCGGTATGTCAAATAAACTATTCAATGATCGTTTGCTCGTGTCGATATGACTATAAATGCCATCAACGCTGCATTGTGAAGTACATTGTCTACTCAAAATATATTTGCATGCGGAGGGTATCAGGATTATCTATTGAAGAACTACATTTATCAGACTCAGTTGCTCATTTTCACAGGTCGAAATCGACATATTTTTGAAGTTCCTGGTTCCATCCCTGCTTATATTTGTGATGTCTTGGGGTGAAATGAATGAGCAACCCTTTACTACCCTCCCCTTAATTAGCTTGAATTATAATCTTGCTAACGGTCATAGGAGAAGTCGAAACTGAAAGCGCTTCCTAACGCATTTTTACGCATAACTCACTCAAGAAGTAATTTTCAATCAAAAGCGTATTATTATCACCCTATGCGAAACTGCCTGTACAATTTATATTGGAAGTGTAGTGCCTAGGTGTGCGATTAATTCTAGCTGGTGCAACTGTCAAACACTCGAGTCCCGGGATCAATCTGATTCGCTGAATGAGGAGGATTTTTCATGGAAGGACCCGTTATTGGAAAGAATAACTATGGCCTTTCAAATCAATTCCCATTTTGATCTCGCTCAAGGAAAGAACCATCATCGCACTAACAAATCTTCATTAGGCGACATCGGGAAAATCTCTCTGACAGATTGGCATGCATTGGAAAAAAATGAAAATAATCTCTAATTTTTCGTATTTCGATAATTATTTATTTTTCGTTTATCGAGCGAGCATTATTTTATTCAAGTATATTTAAATATAGGTCTAGTGTGTTACTAATATATGCCACCGAGGTAGGTCAAGTGGATTTGAGACTAGCGAGTTCGAAGGATTTAAACTTCATACAAAAAATCGGACAGGACTTATGGTACAGCCTAATAAAAGGTTCTGTTGTGAAATTGTACATACAGGTGAGTCAACAATTTATGAATTATTAGTGCTCGGGCTATTCTTTTTTCCCAATAATATTATTCCAAAAATGAAATATGCGTATAAACAAATTCAATTTATTGCCGAAGAGCAAAATAAATACATGCGCACAGCTCTTCGCACCCTCGATTGTCCTGGCGATTCCAATTTGCACTGTCATCATCTTCACTATAACAGACACGGGCAATTTCAGTAAGTGAAGTTCATTTTTGAGAGAGACAAAACCGGACAATATTTTCGATATTTAAATTCAAGTAACGTGTCTCGCGCTTTTCTTCACTACTCCGCTGCATTCCATAGTGCACAGTGTGCTAATGCTACTGACCACTCCAGTATATCGTCGATTCATTATCTCCATGTTGAGATTGAACACCCATAACAAAGTGGTACGCTGTTGATGGTCATGAGAGTCGAATAAATATTTGGACAATTTCAGTCAAGCACCTCAGCGAAGGCTCTACTATTCTTCAATGTTCCACCTGTTCATTGTTCCAAGATTAAAGACAACAAGACAACTGGTCCATAAAAGCATTATTTTATGTTTAGTTTTTCATATTTTATTCGCATAAATGCTGGTCGAAACTTCTTGTCGTAGTCTACATCAAGTGAATCATTTTTCCAAAGTACTCCGGATTCACCGGAACAAAAATACGATATGCATCAATGCATTAGCTTGTGCTATTGCAACATGCATGGCTACGTTTCCAAATCTGAAGTGATAGTAATGTCGAGTATTTCACCTGCAGTCCCTTGTGGCTTTACTGATATCGCAAAAGTTTCCCTACAAATGCTTGCCTTTCTCCTTCTCACGTCAACCATTTCATCATCGTCGTCACTAGAATGTCATAATTATCTGGATTCTCCACTCATCCCATCAGTTCTTGAGTATTATTATTACCTATTTTTGTCCAATAGCTTCTCCTTTAGCTCGAATAACACTTGCACGGGAAGCTATTGCTACCGAATCGAATCGAAAATCGTTCATGAAGCATATGAGCCGAATCCGCTCGCAGTGCTCATGGTATATCCTATTCTTGGTCCTCCATAATCCAAGCTCTCAGGGTTGTTTTGAGTATCCACTACCTACTCTAACGCTGGGTTGCCGTCGCAACTTTGAAGAATCCGTGCTGTGCGTTTGGTAAGAAGCTACATACTTGCACAATTCGGACAAACTTTTCCTTTTTTTAGTCAGTCTTCCGACTTTTGCAACGGCGAACCATCAAAGGACGTTCGGGACCTTCCCATTGTTCGGGATTGCCGCAAGCAGTATAGGCGGGAAGATGGAAAGCCAGAGAACGGGCACACGTGCGCATCCAACTACTGCATGTCGTATCGGTTGACCAATGTTTGTGTATTTTGGCGGACAGTGTGATCAAAATCGAGTGAGTTGGCAGGATCCTGTCCATGGAACAATGGCTGTACCGACAACAACGTACGAATGCCAGAGCAAGGAGTCTTCGTCGGCGCTCGAACGGGTGCAGTTGGTTACGCCAAACTTTTTACACCCTCATAGAAATATTTGCAATTCCTGGTCGAGGTTGCAATTTCTTTTCCATTTAATTTTCACATGTCTGTGCATTGTACGACATTGATTTTCCAGTTTGATGTCTTTGTCGGAGGATTCGGATCGGGCGTCATTCCGGCGGGCGTCTGCATGAAATTCCAAACTGACATTCAGCACATTGAGGAAATCTGCTCCTGTCCATACGTCAGAATTTGCTTTTGCTAATACAAGACAAGTTCTATCTATTCGATTTTTTCTACCTTTCCATTTCTACCAAATCCCCGGAAAATTTATTTAACAAATGTGCTTACTGTATTCGCTTATCGCGGGTGTTCTGTAAGAATGCAAGCGTGCATGCCACCAGAAAAAAACATGCTGCCGATTTCGATGAAACGTGATGAAACGTAATTGAGCGTGACTGTTCGACGGCCTCGTACAATCCTGGAGAGTCGGGCCTTCCGCTGGACACGCGGACGGAAGGCATGATCGAGTGCGCGGCGAGATCAAGTAAGTCTATGACATAGTTCGTTAATAGTGCTTACTGAACCAAGAATACTTGTCTCTTCAATTCGCTAGTTCTTTCGTAACGCGTTGGCTGCTGAGAGCGTAGTCATGCAGATGACAGCACCGAGAGTGATAACGTTCAAGGCTGAAGGGGTCGGGGACCACAAGCTTGCAGCATTCATGGTAAGAGATGGAAATGCGTAACATGTACAGTCTTCGGCGGTATGCGATCGTGTCGAGGGCACCAGTGCTTCATCATGAAACAGACGCATTTCGATGAGGTTTGGTTGATTGTTCGCGTTCCAAGTTAAGGAAGGTCAAATGTAATTCAGGATTTCGGCTGTATCGTGTACGATGAGCGAAATACGGACAAGAAGTTCATGCTCGGTAAGTGGAACTGGAGAATATGTCGTTCCGCGTAGTTACCAAGCGTGGTCAAAATCTGTCAACACGATATACGAAAACTCCAAGAAGCTAGTCTTTCAAATACAAATTCAGGAACCCAGCAGGCGCTGCCCGGGCAGGCCTTGCAACGCGAATACAGTTGATGCATGGAGAGTTTTCGCTCACTAACATCTGCTTTCCAGGATCCAAAAAGGGTCTTCTCTGGCTTCAAAGTCATCATAGTAACCGCGAACGAGTCGTGCAACTGCTTCCCTCCTGAAGGCGTCGCCACCCTCGCTGAAATGAAAGAAGTAATCATCGATCTCACCCTGATCCTGTCCATTTCCATCCCCGCAGCGTTCTTGATGTTTATAATGGCGATTGTTGTTGGGTATCGTCTCTGGAAGAAGCAGTGGCCACTAGCATTTCTCTGTGAGAAATCAAAAGGAAGAATCGGCCAGAAGCATGTGGTGATCAACGTGGCGTCTGCGGGTCCACTGGAGAAGAAGAAGAAGCTGTACTAATTGAGTCCAATACTTTAAAAAATCAGTTGGAAAACAATCAAAATATTTAAGAACTCAAACAACCAAATAATGATTACCTAGCCAGTAAAGTTGTCTTCGAATAAACTGTTTCGATAAAAGTGCATCTCACAGGGTCTCCAAAGAAAATCTAATCTGACAAGAGAATACGAGATGATGTTTCTAGTTTGCTCATTGGACAGTGTCGTTTGCATTGACTTTTGTGCTAGTGTTTTCTGATTTTCACTTGCTCCTCTACCAACCTGAAAATTATCAGTTTGCGCATTGTCGATGACGATACGTCGAATTTTCCCTTTCTCTAGCAAAATGTACCCAACGCAGTCGCGCGTGTGCTTGTTCGTATTGTGGCAATGCACGCGCGTGCACTCTCCTTCTCTCCTTCCTCTCTATTCCCCTCATTCTCTCGCCCTCTCGCTCTCTCCACCCTCCTCATTTTCCTCACTCCCTCTCCTCTATCTCATTCTCTGCCGCGCCACCTGCTTGTGTTGTGTACTGACGAAATGGCTGACACTCTAATGCGAAGGAGGAGGGAGGAAAGAGCGAAAGATGAGTAGAGTAGAGATTCTGATTCTCGTGGGTTGTTGTTCTTCAGCTGTGTTAGGCCAATGATTCGTTGATTTCAGATGCGAATCGCCTTATTTGCTCTCTTATTAGTATTGCAAGCGAGCGCGCTCAAGTTCCTCGCGTACAACCCGCGTATAGGTGAGTTGTTGTTTTTCCCCATTATTGCTCGGTGGCTTCTCACTGACACTCTCCGTTCAGGTACCAGTCATTTCACATTTGTCAGTCGGGTGGTCGAAGCACTTGTGGATGCTGGCCATGAAGTGGTTAGTGTAGCTATGCTTTGTGTCTGCCATACTCTCATTTCGCCTGCTCTCACATCGCTCTAACCTGTGAGAGAGCAGGATGACAACCTCTAACACGAAATATCTAGTCTATCCATTGAGAGAGTGTGTTAAACCAGAAGGCGGCTCATATTTCGAGCACTAGTATTGATGTTTTCAATAATTCCAGAATTAAGGTCATGCTTGCCCCGCCGCTCACCGACCAAGTGAAGATTGTCGAGACGAACGGCGCCAGGGTTCGTTATTATATTTTTTCCACGATGAAGAAGTTCCCTCTTCACGTTATGTGCATTCTATGTGCATTTTCTATGTGTTTCTTTCTATTGTCGTCACTCTGCCCGGTGAGAGACCACGAATTTGACATCCCTAATATCTCGGCATACACGTTGCGCAGTAGTGCACTTCGCCGGTCTATGATTGATTGCTCAAAGAAACAAAAAGTTTAGGGATCTTACAATTAGCCTAATCAGTCCTCAAAATAAGGGAGGCATCGAAGCACTTTGAACAGTTTGTCAAACGGCATCTGCGATCTCTCAGAAGACCTCTGCTATCGTATCTCAGATCATCACGGACGTCATGGTGAGCGAGGGCGCGAAGGAACTTGCTGATCACGCGATGATCCGTGCCACCGACCTCTTCTGGACGTACAAATCGGATCTGGATTTTGCCGAGGTGAGCACAATCAGCAGCACAAACCACAGTTTTCTTACTCAATAATCAGAAAGACGAGAGTGCACGCAGAATGAAAAGTCGAATTCGTAATAATCGTGCAAGCTGTAGACGAAATCGAATACGAACGAGGCCTTTTGCAGATTCTGAACCTGATCAATCGTGCCGCCGCTGCGCAGTGCAATGGTATTTGTTCTGGAGAAACTGAAATTTTCCAACTTTATATTCCAGCCACTCTTCACACACCCGGTCTGATCGACCGACTGAAAGCGGAGAAGTTTGACGCGGCCTTCGGAGAGTCCATTGACTTGTGTGGAATGGGTTCGTTGACTGTGTGATTGCATCACAGCAATCTCTTCACGGTTCAGGCATCTTCCACCTTGCTGGCATCGAGAAATATGCTATTGTGTTGTCCGTGTCAACTACTGAGGGCACTTTCGCGATCACTGGCGCGCCGACAACACCCAGCTACGTGCCAGGTCCGGATTACACATAATTACTTCCATCACCACCCGAACCCCCTGTGGAACCCCCGTGGCTCAACAAGCGTCATAGCCGAAACGTGAAATGAAAGGCGCAAATTATGGAATGGTTTCAGGTTCGATGGCTGACTTCGGGGAGCGGATGACATTCCCACAGCGCGTGCTCAACACGCTCACTCTGGGCGCATTGTGCGTTTGAATATTTCAAGATTTGCCCCGTCGATCCATTTCGAACAACCGATAGGGAATGAATTGTCTTCAGATTTTTCTTATACTGTGCGATGTCCTCGAGAAACCAAATTGCCCAAATTATTCGCAGGTATCACATCTTCGGCTCCATTCGCGACATGTACCAGGACGTTTTCGATCCGCTCTACCCCGACATGCCGACATTTTACGTTCGTTCGTCTCCTTCCTTTTCCTTCAAAATGATGTCTTCTAAGGACATATTGCTGAATACCTCGCTACTTTTTCCTAACTGCGATCCGATTACGGATTTTCCTCGGCCGACCTCGCACAAGATTGTGGAGATTGGAGGTATCACTGTTGCCGCGGGAAAGGACGTACTAGACGAGGTCTGATTCACTATAATTATTGAAAATTATAGTAAAGCTATTTAGAAATGGAGCGACATCCTCGGCCTTCGCTCAAAGACGGTTCTCCTCTCGTTCGGTTCGGCTGCCCAAGCAAATCGAATGCCCGAAGCGTACAAGAAGGCGATCCGAGGCATGGTTGCCAGTCTGCCTGAGGTCATTTTCAGCTCTACTTCAGCCTACCAAACATCAAAGTTCAGGTCACGTTCATAGTCAAATATGAGAAGCCGGACGATGGTTTCTCCAAGGGCCTGCCCAATATGATCGAGGCGGCATGGGTGCCGCAACGCGCCTTGCTGAGTAGGGATGCTTCCATTAATTCTGTTCGGAGAGTAGCCGAGATAGCTGATTTTGTTTGAATTGCAGAGGACGCCAGACTATCAGCCTTCATCACTCACGGCGGCGCTGGCAGTACGACGGAGGCCACGCACTCGGGCGTCCCGCTAATCGTAGTGCCGCTCATGGGCGATCAGGTATCGAATGAGTACTTCATTTCTTTGACGTGCGTTCTAAAATGTACAAAATTGACATATTAAAGTGAGACTTTTGTTCATTGCAGCTGCGGAACAGCCATCTGATCGAGCGTTTGGGCACCGGCATCAAACTGCCCAAGGAATCATTGACTAGCGCAACGGAATTGGCAGCGTCATTGAAGAGAATTATCGAGGATCAAAGGTGAGACTCTCATTCAGTATCGAAACCAACACAAAAATTGCAGCTTCAAAGAGAAGGCCACTCTAGTAGCGTCGCAACTGCGTGAGGCGCCCTTTTCTCCACGAGAGAAACTCGTCCGCAACATGGAATTCATGGCCAAATACGGGCCGTTGACGTGAGAAACATACTGCTTTCTACCTTTCTCACGCTCAATTATCATACTCGAAAAAAGTCAAAAGTCGAAAAAAATTACTGTTTCAGGATGCTGGATCACTACGGCCCGCAACTGTACACGTTCCAATACTATTTGATCGATGTCTTCGCATTCCTATTTGTCGTTGTGGTCGTAATATTAGGTTTAGTTGTCATGTGCATTCGTTGTTCGTTCAGACGTGTATTTGGAATGTGTTTTGGGAAAGCCAAAAGTGAGTGATTGCGCTCACTGATTCAGGTAGCAGGGGACTCCGTAGCGTAGGACGCTTGTGAAAGGCTTTTCGTACAGGTTTATTTGCGTTGTAATTTATAAACACGATAAAGATTAGGTGAATTGCTTTGGTTGTTCTGCATGCATCAAAACGAAAATTGCGAATTTTTACTGATTTTCGTAAATTTCCACACCTTATTCTTCCCCAAAGGCTCTCTTGGCCCTCCAATAGTTTACATTGAATGTCTGCTCGTTCAGAACATAATTGCCAGTCGTGATCGTAAATAAGATCGAATGATTCGTATCAGAATTTGTGCAACATTGCAGACAACAACAAAAAGTGTAAAAACTGAGCATTTTTTTCTCAAATGTCACGTTCCTTCTTCGAAAATGAAGCATTGCGTTCATTTATTTGTGTGTGAATTTTCTTCCCCTCGTAAATATGTTAGTCGGAAATTAGCGTGAAAAACTTCGAGTCATAATTCATTTCGGACTTCTTTCTCCGTCCGTCGAGCGTTCCTGACCGCTCACAATTCGCACATCGCTAAATAATCTTCCACTAGGACAATACACTTCAATAACACACTTCCACAATGTACACAATCCCAAGTGCTCCGGGGTTTCGTATATAAGGGTGGGATAGCATACCGGGTCCAGGATGGCGTCGCTCGAGTACGGCTTCGATTGGGATCGCGACTTCCTGCTACACGCGGCGTCAACGTGAGTTACAGCTCTTTAGGAATGGAATAAGTATTTCAGAAATTGCCTTGATCAGATTCCGCCACGTATTCTGGCCCTTCTCCTTTTTTATCATGCATCCCACGGTGCTCTACGTACTCATATTTCGTACTCAAATGGATCGCGACTGCAAAATCGCCTTCGTCATCCATAATGTGAGAAAAGAGAAATAAAATTATGAGTAGATCGCGATTTTCAGGTTCTTCATGCCGTATTTGATGCGTACAATGGTCTTTTCTACCAACTCTACACTCTCCTTCCATATCCGGTGTTTTGCTGTACTGGAATCCTGTGTGACGCGCGCACCTCACCTCGTATTCTGGTGGTACGAGTTCTAATCGCAACTGATGAACTCGAGAAATCATTTTCAGGCAATTCTCTCCTTCTTATCATGCGTCCTGAGTGTTCCCTATCTATTTGTGATGATGAGAATTCACCAGAAGATGCTTACGGATAAGAGTCGGCTCAAGCTAAGTAACAAGTAAGCGAATTGTGTCTATTGGAAAGAATTCATTTCATAACAGATCCCAATTCTTAATCATGCTTGGATTGACGGCGCTTCTCGCATCAAATGTGTACGGACATGCCGCGTGGTCTGTCGAGTCTCCCGAGAAGAGTGAGATATTACAGGTTCAGATATTTTTTAGTGAATTGTTTCGCATGATTCTATCTATTTAGATGCCGAGTTTCGCTTGGGCGAAAAATCACAGCAGCAACTTTCTCGTCTTGGGAAAGCAGTTTGGAGATATTGGAGAGTATCGCAAAGGCTTGTCAAAGCAAAAACATGAAATATACAAAAATAAATTCCAGAAATGCCCCTACTCCTGACATCCATAGTCGTGTGCTTCTCGCTCTATATCGCAATCACTTATCATGTCGTTTTTCGAATAGGAAAGGAATCAGTGAGTAGAGTACGAATATTCACTTATTATACAGAAATATTGTATTCCAGTTCCGAAACCTACACAGATCGAAAACATACAAACTCCAATTGCGATTCATGGTATCGATGTCGATTCAGGTGAAGATTGAGAAATTGTCAATGTAACTTATTCATCTCAGGCCTGTTTCACAACAGTTATGTTCGGGTTGCCACTCACTATACTTTTCCTGTCCCTCGCTACTCCTCTTCCCCGGATCGTGCCCGCGTTCATCATGCCTCTCTGTCGATTCTCATTCGTGGTTCGTTTTTATTGTTATGATTGTTGTCTTTTCGTCATTTTTTCTTGAATTGTACGTTTCTGTGATAGTCAGAAGGCGTTGGAGAGATATGGACGTAATGCAATTGTACATAACGTGTGCTTTAGTTGCTCTACTGCTGCTGCTCGGTCGGACATGCTATCGTGTTTCTCGCGAAGAACACATGGTTCATGCACGTACGTTTCACGTCTTGAACAGTCTCTAACCGGCCAGACGGGCGAGATGGCTCTAGACATTAAAGCTCGAGAAATGATACCTCCGTCTCTTCATTTGTGCATACTCTCTCGCCTGCGCGGTCGCTAAAAGAGAGTGTAAAATGAATACGCCGGTATCGTTCCTCGAGTACTACTAGACATACCCAATCAATGCCCACTATTCAGATGCTCGGCCGCTACACCGGATGGAACGTTCCCAAGATCAGCTCGGTCAGTCACAAATCAACTGTTACTACTGGACAGACATCGATCAAGAGACTGGATAGTCTGGGCGCCATTCGCGTCCGAGAAGAAATGCGCCCACATTGATGCGATTTTCCACGTTGTTTCATTGCTCAAATTGTCGATGATTTTGATGATAAAGAAATTTCTGATATTGTCGACATTTTTTTTTGAGATTTGACTACTATCGGAAATCATCAGGTACTCTGATGCTCTTAGTCAGATTTGAATCGCCTGAATGCTTAGTGCGCACTGATGCGAGCGAATGTTCTCTGCCCCGTTGTAATCATCATCAATACCATTTGCACGACCTCCACCCCGACACGTTGACATTTCTATCGGGCTATATCGTCAATATTCTACGCGATAAGCCTATTTCGATGATCACTCTTGAAGATATTGAAACAGATGCTGTGGGTAATCCTTGTTTTCATTCGGTGTACTCTAAGATGCGTGGATTGAGCACACTGAACAATAAAAAAAAAGATGTGAGAACTAGATAGATCAGACCTTCGTGCCTCTCGTGCTCGTCGGCATACCTACGGCATCGTCCTGTACTTTCCCTTCTTCAACATTCCAGTTGGGCGGATTGGAACTATTCCCCCCTCTGCTCATGTCCCTCTTCTCTACTTAGGTCGCGATCGTAATCATCTGTCTGATCAAAGACTATAGGGAGGGGGGATTGATGACCCTGTATGGGTGGAAGAAACCCTCTCTTTTACTTGTGCAAACTGTGTCCGAAATGACCACGAAGGCCAGTGAGCAGTAGCTACCAATATCGTCATATCTGTGACAAGTTTCAATAAAATGTGAAATACCCATCCACGCGTTTTCATAATGGGAATTACTTTTTAGTTATACTTGTCAGAAAATACCCAAGCCTCAACAGAACAATTGAGGTCAAGGCTTCATGAGTTTACATTTTCCTGCGTTTTGCTCAGTGAGCACAATGCAACTTGCTTAGAATCGAATATTTTTGTAAAGTTGTGAATGAAAATACCACAAAAAACAAAAATCGACGGAATATGAAATATGAATATAAATGCGCCATTTTTTAAATTATGATTTTGCTTTTCCCGACATTTTTCTCTTTTCCATTTCGCATTTCATTGAATAATAAAAAACGCAAAAATATAAAACTTAAATAAACAATAATAAAAACATAAAATACTCATTTTAAAATGCGATTTTGGTGCGATTACGGTAGGTGGGAGAATTTTGCTATTTGGAAATTTCCTTTCACATGCGTGTGCCCTATCGACCAATGTTAGAGAGTCCGTAAATGTTAACCTGCACTGTTCTTTTTTGCACGACGAATTTAAATATTTTTAAAAATATTTTACTCACATTATTACAATAATTTGACCGTTAACCAAGCGAATGCAAGCATGATTGGATTCATTACTTTCAAAGGCAATGAGTGCGACTGAATCAGCAGTCGCTGAGAAATACTGCAATCTAAACGCTGAGCAAGTAGAAGCGATTCGTGGAAACATCAAGAAGGTCACGGTGCAGGATGGTCTTACTGAGCCCGACTTTCAGGTGATCTAAAAAATACGTTGTCTCAATTCCTTTCATTTGCTTCATTTGAGTCACCCGCCCTTCACATAATTCATCTGAAGGAATTTTCTTTCGTCTATTCTAATCAAATATTTCGTAAAGTTAGATCCATAAAAATGCAATAAAATGTGAATATAGAAAACATAAACTTAATTTCAGAAGCTGCTTCCTCACTGGGGTAGCTTTGCATCAGTCGCATTTGCCAACCTTGGAAAGTGAGTTCCTTTTCAATACGATTTTCTATTTTTTGTATTTTCACAAAAAAAATTAATACTTTTATTTTTATTTTTATATATTTCCATTATTACAAAAAAGCGATGTTCTATGGTGACAATGAGGCAAGCAGCTCTTTCCAGGGCGAAGGGCCTCAAGAATGATCGTCTCCCCGTCGTAACGTTAGTCGCTCAAGTGAGCCTTCTCGAGGGCATCGCTTCCGATCAAGCCGAAGCCCTGACGACCCTGTTCGATGCGAAGGTACAATACCCTACCGTATAATGATCATGATCCCCACCCTAGCTCTTTCCACTTCCAGTATCGACTCTTGCCTTTCTCGATTATCATAATCCCCTTCAACTGCCCACTAATTCTCTGTTGCCACTCACCCTGCACTGACTACGCATTCATTGTGAATATGCCCACCAAAAAGCATACAAGGGCATGTATTTGATGAATTGGAATATAGCATCCGAATGAACATGGGAAAAATATAATAATTCGTCAAATTCTCTTGCGTCTCGTAGTTGTATGCAAATGCACTTCTAAATCTTCATTAGACATTGCTCTGATTTTTAATTTGTTGCGAAATTTTTTCCAAATGTAGTTTGTGGTGAGCCAATCAACGGTGTTGACCTACACAATTTGCATTGTCAATGTCACGACCTACGGGAATTCGAAATCTTACTGTACATATAGACATACTTACATTTATCCTGATAATAATCAATAGGCCTGCCTGATAAGGATTGAGGGAATAGGATCCTACAGTAATCTTTTTCCAGTGGCAAGAGGCGATCGTTGCTTGCGCATGCAATCTCCTTCAATTGCCTTCAGATGAATCCTCCGCTCTCCTCGCTTTCCTTCAAAAAGACAAATCAACCAATCTAACCAAAATGCTCACTACGAATAGGTGAGCACTCTAAAGATACTATTCCGTGTTTGAAATGTTCAGAATTCTCAATGTGCTGGCTAGTGAGCTATTGATTGTCTGGAAGAGACCTCTTCCCACAATCGCCCCTCGAATGGTAAAAAAACCAGTGGAATGTAAAATAATCACACAATATCCTCACTGTGAACACTAAGATGTTTTTGTTGAATTTACACTGCACCAACCTTGCAAAAATAAAGAAACCTCCATTTCGGGCATTCATCGGGAGATACGTTTCGAGCCAATCAGCTGTGTCAATGTAATTACAGTACCCTTTCAGACTATTGGGCGAGTTGGTACACCTTCCCTTCATGAATCTTCTCTCTAGCACGAAGCCCGTCATGCCCCATCTGTCTGGGAATACTACCCTGCTCACTTCGTATGTCACATCTTCTTTTCTTCTGTCGATCAGACCCGGTTTGAACTGATTGAAAACAATCAATATACGAATACGACTGAACTGGCATACTATAGCATCATTTTGATCCCTGGAAGTGTTGGTTTAGAGGTATAAAAAATGGAACTTCCTGCATACGAACATATAAATGTATTTCAATATTGAAGCCCATGCGAACCATATTTGATCTCTCTAGTTCATCTGAGCAACTGGAATTACTGCTAACTGAAGATTCTTCAATGAAGAGTGTATTTCAGCGTCGCTCAACTGGCTATTCGCGCGCATATTCCGATTGAATTCCGTGACAACTGGCAGTTACTATTCTCCTCAAATGAACACGGATCCAGCTTCTCAAAAATGGCACAAAGAGTCGATGGACAGGTATCCAGGGATACGGTACTAGATAGAATGCGAATCATAACAATTGTTAGGGTCTGACTATTTTCTCTGGAAACAGTAAAATCGGCATAAATATTTTTGACGGTTCTCATCAAGTAGTGAAGCGCATTGAGATGAATGAAATTTAAATTTCCCGCCCTTTTCTATATTCTCTTCAATATGAGCATTCATTGCAGGGACCATGCCTGTTGGTGGTCCGCTCCACGAAGGGTCATGTCTTCGGTCTCTTCGCTTCCCACGGTAACAATATATTTTCTGACTTGTCGAAGGAGCGCTTACATAAAAAGAGCACTATCGTTCATGTAACTCAATTGGATCAAGAGAGATCGCTGATCGCATTTATCAAGATTTTGATTATTTTAATTTGTTCCTCTTCTTCTCTTTATCGCAAGTGATCATTCAAACTGATGTCAGGATTCATCGCCGGTCCCACGTACACGGGCGATTCGCTCTCTTTCCTCTTCTCGCTCGCACCTTCCGTTGGAATTTACGAGGTGCGATAGTTGTGGCAGCCAAGTTCTTCGGTTACGGAACATTGCACACTTGGCGATAGTCAGAGCTCGAATTCCTAATCAGCGAGAGAGCATGAGAAATGAAGAGAGTATCATTGCAGGCAACTGGACACGAAGTGCTGCTATCTCAACCAGCAACAGGAGACACTCCCGAACGGAATGGTAAGGAGTACGGTAGTTGTTATCGATTTTCACGATTACTGTAATCGCAGGGAATCGGGTGCTCATCTGACGATAACTGGTCGCTCTTTTTGTCGGAGGATTATGGTAGAGGCATCGCTTGCGCCAATTCGAGTGCATTCGAGAAGTGCGACATAGCTGGTACGATTGATTTGACCTATATATAGCTACCGTAATCACAACAACAAAAAAATTCTGTAGAAATTAAAATGAAATATGGTTTGTGATTCGAAAAGATTAGAGAAACTGCTATGAGGAGACTAGAAAATAAAGACTTCCTAAAGAAATGCGGTTGGATGTTTCGGTCCATTGGGTCGTGGACACCCAACCGCCTCACGAAGGGTGGACCTCGTCAGCACGACGCCCTTCGCAAGTG
>LS486059.1:310990-329074 GCA_900490705.1 Pristionchus arcanus
GAATTTTTGTTTTGAACTGTACTCAATTGCTGAACCACACGGAACGTATTTTGTATGGAGAAAAATCGATTGATTTTATCATGACTGGTAATGCTATTGCAATATCTTCTAAAGTGACCATGTAAAAATCTGAGAATCTTCTGCAGTTCGATAGAAAGTGGTTTTAACGTACTGTCATGTGCACCAGTAATGAATCTAAATTTTATCGGATTCTTGTGCATTTTAGGAATTCCGTATATTTTAGGTAGATTTCCTTCAGTTTGCGGAGTAATTCCAAAGCTTCGTGTGAATTTCTCATGATTTAATTTGATGTTGACTGGGTCAAGTTGATCTTTGATCTCGTAGGTTTTGCCATCATTGCTCTGCGTATTAAGCACTTTTTCCATAAATTGAAGGTACAGCTTCTTACAAGTAATTGCATAGTTTCCTGATGCTTTGTCAACCATTGTGATCACGAAATCGTTGTGAAAGTGTTGTGAAAGTATTTCTTCACTTCTTCTCTGACATTGAAAAAAAATTGTACTTGAGTTTTTTTCTTTCTAGGTGTTCTTTTTCTCTAATTTCTGTTAAAATCGATTGCGGACTTACCATTACAATTGCGATTACGACATTAATTTATCCCAGGGGAGAAAGATTTCGAGATCCACACACTGGAGGTGTGGAGGGTCGGCCCTCACCCAGCCGTGAAGCCCACTGAGAAGAGTATTCTGGACAAGGTGAGAGATCAAAGATCAATTATCGATTGTCCCAATTACGGTTTTCCTCTCAGGACCCTCAAGCGCAGGCGTTGCTCGAGTTAGCAGGCAAGGAGATGCACTCGACACCGTTTAGAGATCCCGCCCCGCTTCTGAGCGATGGTGAAGATAACTGAGGGCATGGTAGCCAATCTGACTTGAATTGTAAATACTGTAGCAAATCCAAATTTGAATTGCACTGACTATTCCTTTAATAATACGTTGTGGATGACATTCCGAATTCCATTTTGACATTCCATTTTTTCTCTAATAATGTGTCACTTATTTGCCACTCTAGTCATTATGTGTTTGCGTAATTTCTTTCTAGAGAATCTAAATATATCTCCGTTGTAGAGATTCTCTGATTTATTGGGAGCAAGCGAATTTTAGAAATGCTAATACTCTTCAATCTCAATGCTTTGGTTGTGTTCATCTAGTCACGAATCGAATGATAAATTATTAAACGAAATTTTAATAAGGTCAAATTACAGTAATGATAATTAAAAGTATGAAAGTACCATCCGTCAGCAATTCCTCTCACGAAGGTTTGACCCCAATTGTTATGTTGAGACATGGGTATTTTCGGACAATTATTACTAAAAAAGCAATTCCCATTTCGTTCGAGGTAAAAACACACAAAAAAGTCGGGAGACTGGAAAACTAGGGTGCCCAAATTAGCCTAATTTGACTATCTCCAGATTGCTGTGCCCATGCCCATTTTAATGAGCACATCTCTAAAGATTTTGTTCGTTCTTCTTCGAAGAATATTAGCGAATTCAAAAGGTGAGTGTAGATAACGATCTTTTTCTCAGGGGAGCAGTTATTGGAATGGTTGGAGGGTCAACTTGCACGATGTGGCGCCAAATAAAGATAAGTTGTCTGCACGGACAACCATTTGCCAGATCCCATCATAAATAGGGGAAGGATACCTGGGATATGCTGCTGCAGTTAATAATTACGTTCGTTGATGCCTCTACCGGCCGTATTTCACTGGTAAGAATTGTGCAGTATATACATACAGATATATACAGATTTATTGTAAAGCAAGTGATGTGTTTCAGTCTCACCTTTGCCAGTTGGCTCATCTGTATGGGATTGTTCATTTTCCGAAAAAATCTCCGCTTTTCACACGCAATCGTCGGAATTGGTTTGCTGTTCGCGCCCAGTAAGCTTTTTTTAGATTTATCTTTCGCGGAGCTCTTTAGAAAATCATCGAAATTAATATCATTGCAGTATTCTTCATGCGGTCAGAATTTGATCAACTATTTCGTATTCGAGGTGAGCATTAACGTTTCATATTGCATTCTTGGCTAAATTCAGGTAGCCCATCACTGTCGGGGATCTACGTTTACAGTGCCTTTCGAATATCCGAAACGGAAATTCGATTGTTCTTCATGCAAAGCACCGATGAGCTGTAAACTACATCTAAATCGCCCCATTCTTGCTATGTAATAATGTTTCAGGCAATCGTTGCAATTTCTGGATAATGAAGAATGGAAAACTGTGGACACAACATGCGTTTGTCCCTTGTCAACTCTTATCTCCCAGTGTTCAGTCGAAGTATGGCAATCGGAAAGACCTAACAAAATCAAAAACATACAGGCCCATCTTGGAATAATTCGAACGAGTTCCTCAAGTTTGCTGACGTTACGAGTGCCGAGAAGCACTGTTGAGCGAGAAATCGATGTTATGTTAGTGCAAAATAACAAACTTTGCCTCACGTAATAGTTACAGCGATGTCCGCCCTAAATACGAGATGGCGAATCGAGAATATCCCTATGATCACAAATTGGGCGTTTGTGTGCAACCGGTCTACTATCACGCTGACTGGCCTGTGTCAGTGTTCTGGATTATCATTTTTCAATATACCATGCGTTCAGATTCATTCAGTTTTTCGAATATTGGATAGCCGCGGGAGCAACCCAATTCTACATTTATCTGCATTCTGCCACACCTCAAGTCAATGTTACTCCATCATTTTAGGCAATCCTGTCTTTGAGGTCAGACAAGTCCTCGACTACTACTCAAAGTTGCTCGGCTCGGGGATTGAGATCATTCCATGGAGTGATCTGCCTGTATCTGCCAAGGATCGTGGGGATTTCTCGCGTGACCCGAATACGAGGGTGTTCAGGGCGGGAGCGTATGCAGCGGTTAACGATTGCCTGCTGAGATCGAGGTGTCCACGGTCTTTAAAAATAGAAAAGAAAGGCTTTTTCAGATGGAACGTAAAATACCTCGCCATGTTGGATGTCGACGAAATGCTCGTGGATGATTCGGAAACGAGTTTGGTCGGACAGCTTGAGTTTGTCATTCCACTCTTTCTCGAAATTATCCGGAAACTCAGGGAGCTTGCGAACTTGAACCCATTTGCCGCTACCTTCTCATTGGAGTGGAGATACGGCGTTGCCGAGGCAAATAAGGGATGTAACGGAGTGGCCCAAACATGAATCTTTTAGATGGGCAACAATATGCGAATTCGCACTCCTCGAGATCTCTCTTTTGATTCACTCAACGACATCAATGTTTTACCCGTTGAGAATGTCTTGTTCGACTATGGTAGATTGCGCAAGATCATTCAACGCCCTGAGCGAGTGAGTGGTCCGAAAAATAAACGAGAAAAAAAATAAAAATAAAAAATAAAATAAAATTGTGTTTCAGGTCCGCATCACGGATATTCACAACACGATCATCAATGAATATGTTCCGCTCCCAGACCATTTGGTACACTTTTTATGTTCGTATCTTGTTATTGGCTCACAATCGCAGAACCCAATTCTGTATGAGACTGCAGAAGTCAACAGCACTGTGCTTAGCGTTCTGCACTTGAGGTACAGAATTGAAGTTTTCTTCTGCTTTGATTTGTGACTTTGAGACGCTTCAAGCCTCGACGATTCGATCTTGCTATTGAAAACTCCGCACCAGCGAATATCGATCATGGAATCATCAGCAAGATGTTGGCTAATTTCAAGAATCGATCGGCACTCCTAGGTGAATACTACTGCTCTTCAGCTCTTTTTACTCTTATTCACGAAACAATGAAGATACGAGAACATTGTTTAGATCTCGACATGGGCCAGTGGTGGCGGACAGCGGAGCAGACCCTGTCCGAGTTGGAAGCTTGCCGAAAGCATCCCTTCAATCTCGGCACTCGAATAGGCAAGGGACACTGCCGGTCTCTTGCCAATTGCGAGCCGACATTGAGCAGTGCGGAGGAATTCGTGAAGGTCAGATGAAAAGGAAAGGAAAGGGAAAGCAAAATAAATGTTCAGGAACCATCTGTGTGGACGAATGTGGCGATCAGGGAACGGTTCATTCAGTATGTGGTGTGATCGATAAACGAGCAATTAGTAGTTCACTTTCTGTTTGCTAGTTGTTGCTTTATAAATTTATTTCCCTTTTATCGCTTTCCTTTTGTTACATCAGTTACGGGGTCTTGAAAGGGACGTAACTTGCACGCTGCTTTCTGCCACACTGATAGGCAGGCGGAGGTTCTGGAGGATACGAACGAACGCCTTTCGATACCTAAAAATTCACAATGTCAAAGCTATTCATCATGGTCATTTTCATGAAAAAATACCCCGAAATTAGGAAAATAACAATGTATGGATCGAGCATGGGAAAGAGCGCAGTGGACATGATGAGTACCGTGCCGAATCCATCCAGTGATATTCCTGGAACATATTATTTGTAATTAATTCTGAGTGCGTTTAAAAATGATTTTTCCCTCAAACTTTCCCGTTTAAATCATCACACCGATAGAGCGTGTGAAAGTTCACTAAATTTCCACTTTTTCCCATACCTGTGAGTGGAACAAGAAAAATCATTGCTAGTGGAGTGTAAGAAGTGATGGTGGGGATTATAGTCTAAAAATCATAATATATTAAATTTTGTTTCGAAAATGCACTATGTGCCTGCACCTGCCAGAGAAGCGTGTTGAACAGCTGCTTCTGGAGTCGTTTCGTGGTCGGCGCTAGATTGCCTCTGAAGAGTGAAGGAATTCGCGAGAGAAAATGTGGATTTGACTAACACTCTACTGTCGCTTAGCTCCAGCACAATTCGCAGTATGCAGAATATGATTATCAGTGCAGTTGTGAAGAACAGCACTATAACGCAGCAGATTGTGAAGACTTCCCAGGGAATCCACTCCTTATCGCCCCGCTCGTTGAGTGTCTACAACCAATAACCCATTAAGCCTCTATGGATCGAACAGGAGTTATTACGATATTACGGTAGCTCCGATTAAACTCATAAAAGTCATACCCAGTAAATGATGCCCAGATAGCCGGGCTTGTTCGGAGCGAAAAGGTCGATGTTGTAGACGTCCTATGAAAAAATAATTTTTTAAAAATCTCTAGGTTTTCTTGACTTTGAGCACCGGAGCAAACGCAGCTCTTGATTGCGCATTTGGCAGGAGTCCCATGAAGCAGCAAAGAAGGATGCCGCCTGTGCAAAAAATACGATAAAATGGTACGGATAAAAAATGGCTCTGCGCAGCTAGAATCACTATATCAGTAATGTATTATACTAAAAACAGTGAGCCGTACCGACAAAGATTATGTCAGCGACGAAGGTGGCCGCGAGCCAGCTTCGCCACGGATTTTGGCGGAATCCTGACAGCCACGCCGGGCTGGAATAAGCCTGTTAGCGCAATGCTTAAAGCGCGAAAATCGGGGACTATCCCTACAAGATACTGCTTCTACAACAACGTGAAGCTGCTCACCTGCAAAGCATCACATATCGGTACACATAGTGAAAAGCTAACAGAACGAATGTTTGGTAGAAAAGCAGCACCCAGATGAGTCCTGAATTATATTGATCATATTTGTATGCTTGATATTATACTTTCCAACCTGCACCGACGCCCGTCGATGTGTCATCGTGTATGAAGCGATAGCCAAAGTAGATGTACCCAAACTCGGTCATGTGAATCGCCTGATCAAAGTTCTCTTTCACAATTTTTTCCAGCACTCAGAGTGATGACTAGTATATTTGAGGAAGGGAGATAATTATTCTCACGGGAATGAGGGCGAGGTGCACCAATGAAATGAGGACGTCAACAACGGCAAATATCAGTAGAAGATAGCGGTAGGGTCCGACCTGAATTGAAGAGATAGGAACCCTGTGAACCATAACGTGAAAGTTTACGTGCGCCAGATGAGTCACGGCGAGGACATAGATCAACATGATGTTGCTCAGACATGAGACGATTGTTGTAGTGAGGGAGTAGGTCTGCAATGATTTGCTGTACTTGACACAATTCTATTTCGCATCGATAAAAATTAAATGAAAATAAACTAACATGGTAGAATTCCTCGCTGACCACAGAGCCGAACATAGTAACCAGATGGTGCAAAGAAGATGAATTCTGTGAACTCGCAATTCACGGCACAAGAAAATCTGAAATTGTAAAAGAAGGAGGATCTATCAATCGAGTGCTCGTGTACGATATGTAATTATTCGGTATGGGAACGATTTAGATGGGAGACTCTCAAGATAGAACGAGCGCACAAACTGCACAAACCTATGATCACAAATGGCCAAAACGAAAATCACAAATAAAAATTGTTTAAAAAGTACAATAAAATGAAGGCAGAATCGAAAACTCGAAGTGACAGAATGACAGAATCGAAGGACAGCTCGCTTCAATGAGCATACTGCGATGTTTCAAGGTGAATCATGCCACGATATCACGCCACGATTTTCACCTTGAAACTGTTGAAACGAAGTTCTTAAAAATGTGAAGAATCTGATTAGAAAAAATATTCCCTAGGCCATTGAATTCCCGAGGGTACCAACAGTTATATACTATTCAACGATGTCTTAACGCCATTGAAACAATTTTGCTTATCCTTTCCGCGCATTATCGCTGATAATAGCCGAAGTGGACTTAGAGAAAAATAGGGTGTAAATATAGACTTTTGAACCCGGTCTGTGATACGATTACTCGGTCATGTGGTACTACACTAGAGAGATGCAAAACGAATTCTGGGAAATGGCGCCCACAAAAATAGCATGACTATCTGCTAAATGCGAGGAGTCGCACGCCCGTTTGCAGTTAGACAAAATCTCATACGGTCATCAAGTAAACGGTATCAAAATTTATTACCGGATAGTATCGTGTGCATATGAATTTAACCCCACTTGCAGGAGCGATTGGAGCTTGGCCACTCGATTTCAACATTTATTCCAGGGGTCGATGAATAATAATAATATATCAATATCAGGCGTTACTTGTTTGAAATTGTCGGGCCGATGACAATAGTGAACATTCACCCCACGGGCGCTGGTCCACTTCCTGGTGTGGCTGGAACTGGGCCACTCGAGGGCACTGTCCGTGCAGTGCCCACAGTGAACACTGTTGATGTTGCCTCGATCGACTGGCCGGTGTGCACTTTGAATGGGAGGTGAAACAGGCGAATAACGGCGAATCTAAAGCGAGAAATGAAGAAAAGGACGAAGAAAGCGTCGATTGATGGGAAGATGGATGTGGTGGAGAACAGTACGTTACCGAAGGCACCGAGCGAGAGACCTGAATTGAAAGTATTCGTGATTATATTCAACTTTTTTTTAAAAATATATTATAACATGTCCTAATTTTTATTTATCTGCATAAATCGTAATTGAGCTCGTATATTAGTCTTAGATATGTCATGTGTTCCATCATGTTTTTCCATCATGTGTATTCATCATGTGTAATTTCATCATGTGTATTCATTAATATCGTGTCTCATTATCCTCCCACCAGATATATAAGCATGAGATCACAGGCCTAGAGGTGATATTTTTATGCATTGATTAATCTTCGTGAAGGAAGTGAATAGGTAACGATGTAGTGATCTATGGAAATTTTTATTTGGAATATAATGAATGCCAATGGGAGTAAAGAGTGAGCGTGGCAGACACACAAACACACAAACGGACTGACAGACAGACAAAATGAAATTATAGTCTCTAAATGTTAGTAATCAGTAATATTTCAATACGAACCTGTTATCGCAGGATAGACCAACACGGTCGCTAACGGGATGTATGAGAAGAACAGGGGTATTGATGTCTGAATTTATCTTGGTTTGTTTGGGGTACAAAAAGGCGAATCAGACCTGAATTAACAATGCCTTGAATAGATCCATCTGCAACTTTCTTGTTACTGTCGTCAAATGTGTTTTGGACGATCTGAAAACATTGTGTGTTCAAAAATACGAGCTCTGGTGTGCGTACCCAACTTGGATCCAAGTAAAATGGGGTTTCCATGTTGGATCCAAGTAGAATTCCAACTTGGATCCAAGCCTCGAGAATCCAACTTGGATCCAAGTAGAATTCCAACTTGGATTCAAGCTGATCCTACCCGTCGAGTCTAGCACGCACTCTGCCTATAAGGTTCCATTTTTCAGCATTGTTCTGACTGCCTTAGGGCACGAGTGCGATTAACTGTCTACGGTCCCCAGTAGGGCCGTATTTTGGATGTGACCAGCCTCACATGGTCTAACCATGCGGGGCCTTTGGTTACTGTATGAGGTTACCGTATCTCATGCAAATATCAATCAATAAAAAAGAGGGATACCGTAACCCCGTTTCCAAGTTGGATCCAAGTTGGGTACGCACACCAGAGAGCAATCAAAAGAAATGCAATCTGGTTATCATACCTAATAAGTCCGTTCGTTTGCCAGATGCAGTAGAGGATCACGCTGGCCGTTCCGCCAAACATGCCCAGCAGCATGAGTAATCCCACCACAGAGGGAGCATGCCAGATCATATCGCCCGTCACTGGATTCGGTCGCTATAAATTTGAAGCTATTATTCAAGCGTTCATTGCATGGATCATTGAACCTAACGATCAATCAATTTATCTTTTCAGGTAACAGTTGCTTGACAAGGATGGAGCGGAAATCATCACGGGGTTCATTCCGCAAGTTGGCAATCGCTCCCTCTATCTCACTCTTTGCTTGTCGGTCGTCCAACATTGAATTTTAAAAAAAAAACTACCCGAACAGCGATAACAGTGAAGCCTCTGAGTAGATCGCGCAAGTCGATACCGTAAATGGCCTCGATCTCACGAGGAACGAGTGCTCTGTGAAAATATTGAACTATAAAGTCGCTAAGCATACTCAAAATGTTAGTATGCTGAGACACGCTCTAGATAAATCAGGCAAGATAGCGTACCTCGTCTCGGCCGAAGGCGTGAAGGCGATACCACAAGTGCCCACAAAACCGGCCGTGTACAGGATGTAGACGAGCACGAGCAGTGTTCCCCACTCCTTGCGCTTCCAATTGAGCGTGAAGGTGGCTATCATGCCTCTGGAAATATACGCATGCTCTCTATCACTATCATAGAAAAATGAATTCGGAGAATGGGTAAAGTATCAATTATGTTAGTTAATTGACATCGCGTGTGATGAAATATGACGTAGCACTAACTAATACGTATCGTCTGGAGATACCTCGAGACGGTCTTGTATCGGTACACATAATGATATGCGAGAACGAGGAAGGTCTGGTAGTAAGTGGCAATGAAGATCAGGGCGAATGTCGTATCGTACGATTCTGCATATTGTGATTACGGTACTTTTGTTTGTTGGAAATCAGTTTGCGATCAGCGCCCCCCCCCCTCATATGTATACATTACCGAAACATCCAGCCCCGTTTTGCATAGGAATTCTCTAATTTCATTCTATGCCAAGATTTTTGTTATAAGCAGAATATTAATAAAGAGGTTTCTCCAACGTACGTCCAGCAATGACCATCTTTCCGTGTCGCGGGAAGAAGTAGAATCCACTTGACGTCATGTGCATGCTCTGGAGATAGTGATGGCAAATAACGAGTAAATGACAAAGCTCACAAATGTGTCAAATAAAATTAGAAACGTACCGGCTGAAACGCTGCGTGCCCACAACTTGTGATTATGTCACATATGGAAAACGCGGCGAGCAAGTAGCTGAAACTTTTTGTGTGATTCATGAATGAGATAGAAATCATTCCACGCTCTCATTGAAAGAACAAATCCTACTGTAAAATTCTCTGACGGAGCACAGCAGAATCGAGATCAACAACCGCATGATAATGCGAAATAAAAATTCGCGTTGACTGAGACTACTTGAATAGTATCAAACATACCGATATGCGCCCATACTTGTCGAGGCAGGTGAGAAGATAATGTACAGTAGCAGCCCATTCGACAGGATAGATATCGTAGTAGTTGTCGCGAGGAAAATAGAGTGGAAGGGATCCTCATAGAACCACGCGTAGGCGGTGGATGTCATCACTGGGATGGTAAAGGTAGAGGTCACCCCGTACTCAAGGCACACAAAGTCCTGCGGGAGCCCACTCCTATGCCAGTGAATGTACTGGGATGAGTAATGAAAAATTGTGGCACATATTTTTATATATTTTTTCACACGATCTGCGCGCAACGGTATAGATATCTACTGTATGCACACACATGCATTGCGAGAATAAGACGTTGAAAATACCACAGGCAACTAGTAGAATCATGTGGTGACGGTGAATGTCAAGGCTGAATCAAATATGCGATGCAAATTAACAGGCAAGGTATTATATTAGAATATGCCATAATGATTACTGTAGTAAGATTACTATAATGTTAATGTATGATGTGGCGGGATGGCCGAGTGGTGTAAGGCGCCGGTCGCCATTCGAAGGGTACAGAGCTCAATCCCCCGCCGTGGCCAACCAAGCCCTGCTATCCCCCAGGGGTCGGCAAATTGGTAGTGACCTCGGTCGCGAAAGGTAAGGCTACCCTAGAAAGCATTGGACAGCAGGGTATGTAGTCCGTCTAATCGCTTGACGTGGATACACCGTTACCTTTAATGTTAAAGGAGGCGTAACAGGAAAGAATTCCAGAAACTCCCACAACGAAATCCCTGGATTTTCAATTACAGTAGATAGCTGTTGGCTCTTTGCCAAAATCCCTATTCCCTTCTCCCGTCCCCCTATTGAGAGAGAGATGAGTGCGATCGATGGGAAGAGACTAGGGGGAGACAGGGGTAGATCAAGGCACACTCTCTTCCCCAGCCAAATCATCTGTTCAAATCCCCGCCGTTCCCTGGATTGAAGGGAACTTTGGCACTACGCCAACCCGCTATAACTCGGTTCATTGATATCGTAGAAACACGGGAGTTTCGGAATTCTTATCTGGTTTTGGATTGCTACAATGTCACGTTGACAGCTTGGTCACGAAAATATTCATGTTACGCCTCCTTTAATGTCGTTATAAAAAGGAGGAAGTAGTTTCCTACTGACACAATTTGTACAGCACTCAATGACTATAATGAAGTAAGATAAGTAATGGGAAGGCAAAGAAGGTGCCACAAACAACCAACACCTACCGTAGGTGGGTACCGAGAAAGAAATACGGACCATGAGCACTATTTGGTCGAATGGACTTGTGGCTTCACGCTGTGAAGTTCTTCTGATGTAAGATGTGATTCAATGACCAGACTCTCTCATTGTTAGACACACTCTGTTATTGTGTTCTTGTTGTGAAATCAGGCGAAATGAGGAGGGTCTAAGATCAGTGAGCAAGTACGACAACGGAAGGTGTTTTTTTATTCCCGAGTGCATTTGCCTGCAAGCATCGATGACAAACTTGTGGTGTGTTGAGGCAAATCATTGTGGATGAAACCAATGATGACAACTTGAATGAATTTTTTTTCGATGCTAATATCCGAGACATAAACCCGAAAACGTTTTTTATATGTTCCACGTTTCGAATGGACATGCTCTTTTCACTGATCTCTTGAATCTTTGAATCTTGAATTTATTTCGAAACACACTTTTCAATATCGCATCTTCCCACATTGACTAACGCATACAGTAATGAAACAAATCCCGCTCATTTCCTTCCAAAACCACTTATTTTCTGCCTAAATCTCCTTCTCTTCTTTCTTTTTATTTAATATGTTTAATTTTCCCAAGTGTAATTGATAGTGATCGTAATTTTCATTTTATCACGGCTAAACACAATATATTCCAGGTTGATTCAAGAACAATGAAGTTATTCCTTCTCCTCATTATATGTTGTTGGATCTCCCTGTACTCTCTGTACTCTCACTGTCTCTGCACAAGTAATTTTTGTTAGTGGTGGCTTCCCATAGGTCTCAATATACTTTATCTTACTAGTACGGATATCTGATTTCACTAATGGCGTAATCTACATGATCTTCGTTTGGGTGTTTTGGCATCTGGCCTTGATGATGATCATGTCATGTCCTGGTTCAGGATCTCTGATTCATCCATGATGCTAAAATGACTCAGGCTACGACTCAAATCAAAGTTGTCTTCATCAAAATCACTGGAGGAGACTATGACTTTATCCAAATTGAAATTCCTGTTGAGTATAAAATGTCAGACGTTGAGGATCACTGACTCACAAATGATAAAGAGAAGGTCCGAAGTGAATTACTTTCTGAAATATTCGGGATGATGTCGATTATTCGTAAAAAAATCCTCGTCAGAGTTTTGAGATTCTCACTTTTGATGATGTTACATTTTCGTCATGGAAAGTTGTTATGTACTTTTCAAGATCTGACAAGTTTCGTACAGTAAAATAATAGTATAATATTTATGCAGAAAATTCGAATTTAGCAATTCAATGTTTTGGTTGCAAAGAAATAAATGTAACTTTCTTGACCATAGCGTGTTCAGATCCGGATATTTGAAGTAGTAAGTTGCACGCTGGATTCAACTCTTACAGGCCGAAGGTTATGAAACATACGAACAAATGCCTTTCGATATCTGAAAATCATAGCTTCGGATATTATTTCATTTGTAATAATGAGAAAAGTACCCCGAAATGAGGAAAATGACAATGTACGGATCGAGCATGGGGAAGAGCGCAGTGGACATAATGAGTATTGTTCCGAATCCGCCAAGTGAAATTCCTAAAAATTGTGCGAGCGAATTATTGGCTCTGTTCATATCATGAAGGGTCGAAAAAAGTAATAGGGTTTCTAAAAAATTGCTACTAGTTGTGATACCTGTAAGCGGAACGAGGAATATCATGGCTAGAGGAGTGTAAGAGGTGATGGTGGGAATAATTGTCTGAAATTGATTGATAAGAGTTTCGTTTTGATTCAATACTGTATCTCACCTGCCAAAGAAGCGTTTTGAACAGCTGTTTCTGCAGTCGTTTTGTAGCCGGGGCAAGAATCTGTCTACAAATTAAATATTTTTGGAAGCCATAAGTGATTGGCTTACTTTCTTTTGTCACTTAATTCCGTCACAATTCGCACAATACAAATAATGATTATGAGTGCGCTACTGAAGAACAGCACCATTATGGAGCATATGGTGACCACCTCCCACATAATCCACTCTTTTTCGCCACGATCGTTAACAGTCTGCAAGATATGTTTTGCAAAAATACAACTATGATTACAGTTTCGGCATTTATCTGTACTCGCGCAACGTCGCGACGCGTACGAAAACTCATACTTTGATTACCCAGTAAATGAGCGCCAAATAGCCGGGTTTGTTTGGAGCGAGGAGGTCGATGTTGTAGTTTTCCTGAAAAAGTATTTTGTGCAAATTAATAACCGAAATTTTCACCATGAGTACGGGAGCGAACGCCTGTCTGGACAGCTCAGTTGGCATGACTCCCACAATACAGCAGCCAATGATGCCGCCTGTGAATTTATGATGACAAGGCATAAGATTTGTCTGGACGTAGCCGAGAATCATAAGCAAGGAATATCATGGTAGAAATAAGGCAGTATCTCGAATATCGGCAGATCTTCTTACCAACGAAGATAACGTCAGCGACGAAGGTAACGGTGAGCCAGTTGCGCCAAGGATTTCGGCGGACTCCAGAAAGCCACGCGGGACTAGAAGGAGCAGTGTACTACACATTACGCCAGAAGTGATCAGGGCAAGACACCCTGAACACCCAGTGCAACACCTACTTGCACAGCATCACATAGCGGTAGACGTAGTGAAAAGCGAGAAGTACGAACGTCTGGTAGAACAGCAGGACCCAGACAAAGGCTGTGGGGATATCGATTTGAGATTATACTATACGACTGATCAAACCAGCGCCGATGCCTGTCGATGTATCATCGTGTATGAAACGATAGCCGAAGAAGATATATCCGAATTCAGTCATGTGAATCGCCTGAGCGAAAATCATTTTGCTTTTGTTTTTGTGTATTCATGCGTCAGAAAGTTCGAGTTCAACTATCTCACCGGAATCAGAGCAAAATGCACCATAGAGATTAGCACGTCAACAACGGCGAATACCATCAGCAGATAACGGTAGGGCCCGACCTGAATTGAAGAGTTGTCGCTTTAAATCTTGAAACGAAATTAACGTGAGCAAGGTGAGTCACAGCGAGCACATATATGAGCATAACGTTGCTCAGGCAGGACATGATTGTTGTTGCGAGCGAGTATGTCTGCAGTTTCATGATCATTGCTGGTATATCAAATAATTCCCATCACACCCGCTAGATCTATCCGTATTCGGAGGAAGAGCACAGAATCAAGTAACTTTTTGTGCCTTTTTAAAACTTTTCAAGATAAGTTGCACAATAAATGAACCCACATGGTAGAATTGCTCGCTGACGAATGTAGCGAACATGGCGAGTAGCTTATGTGGAATAGAATAGGTCAGTGAATACAGTTGGGCTGGAGATCTGCTATTTTATACGCTACAATGATCGTGGTAATGTACACGTGGTAGTAGGCGGACCTACGCAAAAATTGTACACGGTTTTAATAGAATCAAGTGAGAAAGAGCTTTGATGTATGAGTTGCACACAATAATAGAAATTTGAAAAGTGATCAAGTTCATTGTGGAATTTTTTTAATTTTCTTGGAAATTTAACGCACGTGACTGATCAGTTACGGAAATTACTGAGAAATTATTTAGAATGCCATCAGAGGACTGCAAACTTCGCACTTATCGGGTTTACAATTGAAGGCCATTCGAATACTTCTTGCATTAGAAGTAGGGATGTCTAAACGGAAAACGTCGATCCGTCCCTCTCATTCCCCATAACGGACAATCCGTTATGCGGTCGACCCATCTCATTTTGAACTCGGATGTCCGAATCAAAACGGCTATCCGTTTTGATCATTCTATCCGAGTCGATTCGAGGGGACCGGTTCGCCTCAGAAATGCGAGAAATGAATTGAGTTTCGTGCAAACTATTACGCCTCATTTCAAAACGGAAATCCGTTTTGTAAAGACCGATATCGGATAACCGTCATTCTTAGAATGAGAGGGAAAAACGACTCGGCAATCCGCTTTGAAAACCGTTTAGACATCCCTAATTAGAAGGATGA
Organism: Pristionchus arcanus; assembly: GCA_900490705.1. Classification (NCBI taxonomy): domain Eukaryota; kingdom Metazoa; phylum Nematoda; class Chromadorea; order Rhabditida; family Neodiplogasteridae; genus Pristionchus; species Pristionchus arcanus. The sequence continues at coordinate 326,023 of LS486059.1, forward strand.
TGCCTTGCTGACATTTTTAACACTAGGGGTCGTTTGATTTTGCGACAAGTTATAACGAAGGAACATGAATATTTTGGTGGCTATTCTGTCAACCTCACATCTTAGCAATCCATAACCATATCAGATTTCCGAAACTACCATGATTTTACGACATCAATGAACCGAGTTATAGAGAGTTGGCGTAGTGCCAAAATTCTCCTCAGTCCAGGCTACGGCAGGGATTTGAACAGATGATTTGGCTGGGGAGGAGAGTGCACCTTGATCTACCACTGTCTCCCCCAGTCTCTTCCCATCGATCGCACTTATCCTCTCTCATTGTCAGTCGGTAAACGGGAGAAGGGAGTAGGTACTTTGGCAAAGAGCCAACTGCTAACTACTGTACTTGAAAGTTGTGGGAGTTTCTGACATTCATTCCTGTTACGCCTCCTTTAATTTGAAAAAGTGAGCAAGATCTCGTGGGAAAGAACAGTATTCTTTGAAAATACTACACGTTGGTGACAATCGCGTGTCACAGTTCTCACGAGTCGCTGTGTAATTTGTTCAGTAGACACAATAAATATAAACGCATGCACAAATAAAAAGCGAATTCAGTTTCGGATCCTTGAAGTTGACGTAAGTTGCGCACTGGTTTCCACACGTACAGGCAGCCGAAGATTTTGGAGCATACGAACAAACGCCTTTCGATATCTCAAAACAATAGTAGTTTGTCCAATTTTCCTAAGCATGTGAGAAAAACGCACCCCGAAATGAGGAATATGACAATGTACGGGTCGAGCATGGGAAAGAGTGCAGTGGACATGATGAGGACTGTACCGAGTCCGTCAAGTGGAATACCTCAAACGTGGATGGTAAATCAAATTATAGAATTATTAAAAATTTCTGGCGATTTAGGCACTATTTGTTAAAATTCACGAATTTGCATATCTTTTTGCATATCAGACTGAAATATACCCATATACCCAGTAAACGAGAGCCAAATAACCAGGCTTGTTGGACGCAAGAAGGTCGATTTGGTAGACTTCCTGAGTGATTGCACAATTGTACAATTCATCTGGCTCAACTGACTTGGAGAACGGGAGCAAAGGCTTGTCTGGATTGATCATTCGGCAGGAATCCCATGATGCAGAAGCCAATGATTCCTCCTGTTATGACAAAGTAAGTGATGGTCCCACAATGCCAACTCGGAAACGCTGAGCACAGAAGGCAGAAAAGGATATAATGAGCAAATTCTAATTGTAAGCTCGAAAAAGCTTCCAGCCGTCTTCACCTTCAACTGTTGGAACAGCTTACCGAAAGATGAAGTCAGCGACGAGGGTAGTGGCGAGCCAGCTGCGCCATGGATTCCGCCGGTAGCCGGATAGCCAAGCTGGACTGGAACAAGCCGTATGCACTGATTGGAAATTAGTGCAATAATGATCGCAATTACTCTTTTTTCACGGCACATAATTCATTCAAATTTGGTTTCAAAATTCAGCTCTTACCTGCACAGCATCACGTATCGATAAACGTAGTGGAATGCGATGAGCACGAAGGTCTGGTAGAACAGCGCCACCCAGATAAAAGCTGTGAAATCACCAAGTTATGCAACGATGCAGATTGCCGAACCTGCTGCAACACCCGTCGACGTGTCATCATGCACGAAACGATAGCCAAAGTAGATGTACCCAAACTCTGTCATGTGAATCGCCTGGGACAACACCATTCAAAGTGATGATTTTTTCGGAAGATGTGCTAAGTAATCTCACAGGAATTAGCGCTAGATGCACCAGTGAGATGAGTATGTCGACAACAGCAAATATGAGCAGTAGATAACGGTAGGGTCCGACCTGAATAGACGATGCTTCGTTTGAATCCCCATGAACCCCCCAAACGTGTTCAATTGCAAATTATTACATGAGTAAGGTGAGTCACAGCGAGGACATAGATGTCCACAACGTTGCTCACACAGGATATGATTGTTGTGGTCTGTAATGAGATACTTGACTGTACACGCGGGACATCAACGATTACTTAAGAAGTAACATATCTTAGTGTCTGTCTGTCTGTCTGCGTGTGTGTGTGTGTGTGTGTGTGTGTCTGTCTGTAACGTCTGTCACGCTTTTAAAAAAATCGTCATAACTCGGCTCAAACTCATCGTATCTCCGGGACCATTGGACTTCTCATGAAAAAGCAAACTCTTTTTGAAAAAAAATTTCATCATCATTACGTAATATGGCGAAATTTACCGCTGCACCGTTTTTCGCGCCTTTTTCGCTGAGAACTCAATCAATGCGGGCGTGCAATACACCAAACGACTCGTCGTGAAGTGCGCTTTCACTTTTCACAAGAATTTCATCATCCTTACGTAATATGACGTCATCCTTATTCATTTTCGTGCGTAACTCAGCGCAAACTCGACCGATCAAGACGTACTTAGGCTCAAACGAACCGGCAAGTGTAGCGCCATTAAATGTTGAATGAATTTCATCATACTTACGTAATATGACGTAATCCTTAAGCAATAACTCGTTTTTTAGCGCGTAACTCAGCGCAACCTCGACCAATCGAGACGTACTTAGGCTCAAACGAACCGGCATGTGTAGCGCCATTAAATTTTGAATGAATTTCATCATCCTTACGTAATATGACGTAATCCTTAAGCAATAACTCGTTTTTTCGCGCGTAACTCAGCGCAAACACGACCAATCGAGACGTACTTAGGCACAAACGAATAGGCAAGTGTTGCGCAATGAAAATTTAAACGAATTTCGTCATCATTTCGCAATGTGGTGTGATACTTAACCATCACTATAATACCCGGCGTTTGAAAGCCTAACCTGCGATGCTCTTGCGGAAGGCTCGTGAGGCCTCGAGCGATCCGAAATAAGTTGCGATGGAGCCACTTCGCAAGAGAGGATGCACACTCGGTCTGCGACTGTGGATGTATCTCAACTGTTACTTTAGTTTATTACTTTTATAAAACCAAACCCCACAATATACAGTAACCATAGAGCGCATTACCCGGCGTTTGAAAGCCTAACCTGCGATGCTCTTGCGGAAGGCTCGTGAGGCC
>LS486059.1:329288-344952 GCA_900490705.1 Pristionchus arcanus
CGACTGTGGATGTATCTCAACTGTTACTTTAGTTTATTACTTTTATAAAACCAAACCCCACAATATACAGTAACCATAGAGCGCATTAGCCGGTGTTTGAAAGCCTAACCTGCGATGCTCTTGCGTAAGGTTCATGGGCAAAAGTAGGGATGGAGCCACGAAGTGCGTTTGCAAATGACTGGGTAAGAGTTTGCGAAGCGTTTGCATTTTACCGGGATATCCCGGCGATGCGAAGCGTTTGCAGATGACTGGGATAACCCGGCGACACCTAGCCAGCGAGCGAGCGCAGCGAGCGTAGCTGGCTAGTTTCAAATCATTCATAGACTCTTCTTAAACGCAATTGTGAACACTGTTCATGAAACAAAGCGTCGCAATGAAGTTGAACCCACATGGTAGAACTCCTCGCTGACCACTGAACCGAACATGGCTAATAGCAGATCGGAGGATGAAGTTGTTGTTGTGCACCCACTCCACTGCTTTCGGTGGAGTGTCGTGAGAGTACCTGAGATCTTTATACCGCCGTGCCAGTTGGAGGGTTCAATCGAGTGCTCATGCCCGATATGTAATTATTCGATATGGGAACAATCGTGGTGGGAGACTCTCATGAAAGAACGGGTGATGGATGAACATCTCAAGGCTTGGGATTCCTTGAACGTGCTAAACTGTGATTCGAACTAATTGCAATTGGAACAGCTTAATCTAGAGATCACATTTTTCGTGATGAAGCTACTATCGTGCGTTCAGCAAAAGAAATATTACTGTATAAGTGCCTCCGAATTCCTGAAGAGGGAGTGGAGAGCTGACGATGCTGAGCGCATTCCAATTTCCGTTCTTGAACGAGATTGAGGTCCATTGGCTACATCTTCATCCAAAAGCAGATTGGAAAGTATGCTTATTTTCACGATCTGAGTTTAAAGAAGGCGTCCCACGAACCGCGCGGGCGACTATGCAAAGTGAGTAATGAGAGGGCGCGCTCTCCTCATTCTGCACGCTCTCTCGCTCGTTGCCTGCATTTCAGGGTCACTTGGAACGCTGCCAATCGACCATAACTCAGTTCAAACGAAAAATGGTGACTTGGGAGTTTCGAAAGTGTTATCGGGTAACAGCTACCCACCACCTCACATCGAGAACTCAGTTAGCCAGATATTCGTGGGACACCTTCTTTAAAGTGGCATAATTTTGTTGTTATTCTTTTTTGTAAAATTCCGTGACATCATTGAATGATTTTATTGCAAATAAATGGAAGCAACGCGTCATCTTCACTGCCGAATTCAACTACGGATTCTTGAAGTTGATGTAGGTTGCACACTGGTTTCTACAGTGACAGATGGCCGAAGATTTCTCAGCATTTGAACAAACGCCTTACGATATCTAAACGATGATGATATCTTACAAATTTGTAATAAAAAGATATCACACCCCGAAATGAGGAAGATGACAATGTACGGATCGATCATGGGAAAGAGCGCAGTAGACATGATGAGAACGGTTCCGAATCCGTCAAGTGAAATACCTGGAAAATTACATTCATCTCTCATTTCACGTTCAATCCGATATTTATGAATAACTCTCGATTTCGCATCAATCACCAAAAGAGAAAATAGCAAAAGAGCGTGCGAGTGTAGCTCAAATATATCTGTTACCATACCTGTGAGTGGAACGAGAAAAATCATGCCTAGCGGAATGTACGAGGTGATGGTGGGAATGATGGTCTGAAAATATTGATGTCACTTCAATTTCAAAAATGCGATTTACCTGCCACAGAAGCGTGTTGAACAGCTGTTGCTGCAGTCGTTTCGTAGCCGGAGCAAGGGTCCCTCTAAAAATTGAACGTTTCTAGGAAGGAAAAATGGATTTGATGTATTAGGTTGATGCAAAAGTTTCTGACGGTTGCGTTTCCTAAAAATTCAACCGGATGGCTTCTTCTATCATCAATTCTAACCCACATTTTTTTAGAGGGTGGATGGCCCACTATAACCAAAATATAAAATTTGGCCATGGATTCATAATATGTGACAAATAATTTTTAACGTCGAATCTGGCGCAAATTGGATCGAAAAAATCGATCTCATGTGCTCCCGATTGCAGGAAATTCTGCGGAAACTAGTGATATATTTTCTCTGCAAAAAATATATGTAGTATGGCAAGGGTTGCTCTTCCCAATAACGGTGAAACATCCGGCTTCTGAAGTACCGTGAATGCATTACAGCGACAAAAGTACCGATTTCGTCAACAACATTTCTTGATGTCAATTGAGAATTTTGCAGCTTACGAAATCTGATCAGCATCTTCATGAAAATATTTTTGAAAAATCTTTAGCCAACGTACTTCATTTTAGTGCAAAATTTGAATCTCAAACTCAATCCCTACGAATGCACGCCTATAAAAACTGTTTTCGACAAATATCAGAATATCTTTATTTTCGAAAAGTCTCATGTCTAAATTCGGGAGATGGTCGTTCACTCATGAATCTGTTTTTGTAGTAATACTAATTGACTGTTCTTACTACCCTTGAAGTTGGTTTGCCATTTTTTCTATTCTCTAAAAAGTACTGGCTTGAGAAAAAGTCAGTCCGAATCGCTATCACGAGTTATTCGTTTTGGCATTGTAACGGTATTTCAAATCCGATTGGTCTCTTCTAGTGTGCGCTAAACTGTTCACCCACGTCCTCATTTACTATGAGAAAGTATGAGCGGATAAGTTGAAAATGAAAGCTAACAGCGATCGGAACAGACAAAATCAAAAATCGTCAGAAACTTTTGCATCAACCCGATACACTTTTCTGTCGCTTAGCTCCGTGACAATTTTGACGATACAGAGAACGATTATCAATGCAGTACTGAAGAAAAGCGCCATTACAGCGCAGATTGTGTACACTTCCAAGAGAATCCACTGCTTTTCGCCCCGATCGTTCCGCGTCTACAATAATATGCTGTTCAAAAGAAATGCAGCCTCGGAATCGGTAACACCAAAGCAAACTACTAAAAACTATTCATACCCAGTACACGAGGCCCAAATAGCCGGGCTTGTTGGGTGCGAGGAGATCGATGTTGTACACTTCCTGAGAAAATCAAAATAAATGTAATTAGTTGGGTTTGACTGACCTTGAGAACTGGAGCGAAAACCTGTCTCGATTGCTCAGTTGGCACTACTCCAACGATACAGCATACAATCAATCCACCTGAGATTTTAGGAAGATGAGCAGGGCTTGTTTAGTGGCAGTGGGTTTGGTTGTAAGGAACAGGCACGTTGGCGTTTGAACCCCACAAAATGGCTTACCGACAATGAAGACATCAGCGAAGAAGGTAGCGGCGAGCCAGCTGCGCCACGGATTCCGTCGGAATCCGGACAGCCACGACGGGCTGGAAAAGGCGTCAGGAGCTGCCGATTGCAAACACGACATTCCAAAGTATTTCTAGGAATAAACAACGCACTTGCACAGCATCACATAGCGATAGACGTAGTGGAAGGCAAGCAGGACGAATGTCTGATAGAAGAAAAGTACCCAGATGAAGCCTGCCGGATCCACAGAGTTGAGGTAATGCAAAGAAAAATATTAGCGAACCTGCTCCGAGTCCAACCCAGGTATCATCATGCACGAATCGATAGCCGAAATAGATGAAGCCGAACTCGGTCATGTGAATTGCCTGATCAAAGTATACATTTGCATTTTTCTGTCGAGGAGTTAAAAATTACAGGAATCAGAGCAAAATGCACAATCGAGATCAGCACGTCAACAACGGCGAATATCATCAGCAGGTAGCGGTAGGGCCCGACCTGAATGGAAGAGTTGTCGTTAGAAACTTGGAACGAAATTAATTACATGAGCTAGATGAGTCACAGCGAGCACATAGACGAGCACGAGGTTGCTCAAAGAGGAAAAGATGGTTGTAATGAGAGAGTATGTCTGCAATGATCGGCTCTATTTGTTTTATTCCGCGAATTCTCTTCATTTTTAAAAGACAGGAAGCATCCAATACGATGAACCCACGTGGTATAATTCCTCGCTGACCACAGAACCGAACATGATTGAGAATCACAGTACGAAGAAGATGCAGATTATGAAGAAGATGAAATGATCTGACAGCTGCAGTTGCGTTGGAGATCTGTGTTCCTAAGTTTCGCATGTTTTTATATCATGGGGGGCGGATCTGTCAATAGTGCACCCGAGGAGGGCACGCAATTATTCGGTATGGGAACATTAGTAATGGGAGATTCACAAGAGAGAACGGGTACTGAACGAACTTCTCAAGAAATGCGACTGTGATCTTCGAATTTGCAGGATAAAGTAATGAAAAATGTGGCTAGTTGTGATAAACCGTATTTTCCTGAGTACGGAAACAGGAAACGCTCAGCATGTCTAGAAGGTCTCAAAGACCTATATATGCTCAGACCTAATCTGTAGCAGACAGTAGTCCATTCGAATGATGCAAGCACTAGGTGGAAGGAAGTCTGATGACGTCTGGTGGTAATGATGATCGATGTGGATCTATGCTTCATCCATGATCTTGCCATGACTCAGTACTCCCATATCACAATCTTCTCAGTCAGATCGCCGGAAATATCTGTTAGCTCCACTGTAGTACGGCTGTACTCACAATGAACCATAGTACACAATAACACATTTCGATCAGAACACCAGGAATTTTTTTGCTTCGTTTGTGGTGTTTGGAACACCCTTGCAAAATACTACGGCACTCAAATTTTTTTCTTTCACTTTTTTCTCATCCGTCGCAGTACCCCGGGAAGCACTATCAGTTTCTGCACAGTGAGCATCATTGATGGCTTGCGTTCGGTTCTAGATAATGTTGTGTACGACTTTCATTTCTGAGATATCTCCGGTGAACAACTATGACTTTATCCAGGGAAGAATGCCCGTAGCGGAAAGGATGACAAACACGAGAAATGATACATAGATAGCAATAAGAATGATGCCGTACGCCCGTTTGAGATGACCCCGGAAGAGAATGAGATTTGCAGCAGTGAATAGCAGAGATATGAACATGAAAACGATCATGATGAGAGAGGTGCCGTTCATTGAGATCTGAAATATTAGTTTTCTCTTTCAGAACAGTATAATTGCATTTGGATGTATTGGTAATTGTGCCGTCAACGCGATGTCAACGAAAAATGAGGTCTATTACATTATGCGATTTCTGATTTTCGCCTGTCCGTGAAGCCACTTTCATCTGTTATGTATCTACTACTCGCCAGCAATTTTTGCCTCCTCATTTCTGGACGGAGTTCGGAAAATACTCACCGGCACGCCCGCGTCGCCTCCCTTGATCGTCGCTATGGTGAAAGGGAGCCCAAAGCCGATCAGGACGTCTGCAAATCACGATTTTTTCTCGAATTTTCTTGCAATGGATAACACTAGTGTAACTCATTGCTTCCATAAACAATTCCATACACGTGTTCTAGATCAATACATCACTTACTAAACAGCGGTCCTCCGGAGGCCGCCGCCATGGCCATTCGAGGGAATCCCTGCCTTGCTACAGAACTGTCCGAGACCAAGTCGCCCACGCAGTTGGCCCACGAGATCACGGTGAGACCAAGAATCTGAAAAGTGTGCTTTCAATGTGCTTCGGAAATGGCAAATGTTTGTTGGGCTCTTTAAGGCTCTCGTAGACTAGCAAATAAAGGTGTTACTCTGGTTGTTACTCTTTCTTCAATGAAATGCCACTTTCCCGGAAGAAATGTCGAATGACAATCATGACTCAACGTGATCGGGCACTGATTATTGGATTGGCACATCTCCAGGGGTAAATAACGAATTGGTTGGTATCGTGAGATTAATTTCCATTCCACTCGTAGCTGAGCGTTGACGAACGTTCGAGGGGGGGGGGAAGAGGCCGGGAGGAAGCGGTAGAGCGACTGTCCACCCCTCCCCTCCCTTCTCCCTTCCTCTCTCCCAGACAATCGATAGCTCGCTAACCAGCACATCGTTGATGATGACGATAAAAATTATAACTGTTATCTCACCGCTTGATCAATTCCCGTCACCACTCCAATCATCGTTACCGCGTCGACGACTTCATTGGAGATGCAGTACATCCAGGAGACGGACATTACGAAACCGGCTAGGGAGAAAATGATCTGAAGAAATGGATTCATTCCGGGCACAGCGTTCTGACCCCCATTGTTCTCTCCAGATAAGGGTGAACAATGGATGTAAATTTCGCGCCGAATCCCGACACGAAAGAACTGCAATTTCCCGCTCGATTCAAATCACAGAGCGGGGAGAGCGGTCGCTCCCCCCACCCAGGCCTTGCAGTTCTGTTCATGCAAAGTGAGCGAGTGCGTATGTAAAGTGCTCCCCCTTCTCTGTCGGGGCAGAATGCTGTGTTTAGATAATTAAGGGCATGGTCGAAATTCGACAACCATAAACTCGAGTTCATATACGTTTTGGTGAATAAACGCAAAAAAAAGCTGACCTTATAGAACCGCGGTTCCTGATCCATAGTTGTCGTGAGGAGGATGAATACGATGAGTATGACAGAGACAATGGGAGCGTACGCATATAGACCAGGGCCGCCCTCGACTGGAGTGATGCGGAGCACTGCAGAGCATTATAAGAGATCGATAGTCTGTAAACAGATATTTTTGATATGGTTGTAATATACTGAAGAACATCTGTTGAAGTTTGGGAGTATAAATGATGCATCAAGGTGTATAAGACTCTGATAAATATCGTACGTTGTGTGTTGAAGAGAAAGGCCTGCGGCGAGAGGATGGAGAGAAGAATGGCGACGGGTTTCGACCAGTCAGCAGTTGAGAGAGGAACGGTGAGCTTGAACAGTGTGGTGATCGGCCACTGAAACTCTTATTTCGAAGTTGGCAAGAAAGATATTGCAAGATATTGGCGAACTCACTCACCAAGAAATACGTTTTCACGCGCTGAAATCGCGAAGGTTCTTCATCCTCGAATTCAGGTGCGAAATATGCGAGCAGATTGGAAACGACGCCTTTCGTTCCTGTTAGGATGATATCTGAAAAGATTATTCTTCCAAAACGCCGAAAAGAGAGGAACGCACGGTTGATGGACCGTTTGTGCCGCCGCGTCTCTCGAGTTTCTTGTTGAGCGATAATGAAATCATCGAACACCTCTTCTTCACCCGCGTCCTCGATGACGATTTCTGAAATTATTCCAGTTATAGAATCATGAATCACCCAATATTCTAGCACACAAACTTACCATGAGCATTGCCCGTAAAGGACGAGATGACCACGGATCGGCGGGAGATCGACGTCGCACTTTTCCGCAAGGCATCAAGTCGATCCATCACCTTCAGCTCTGTGTCCATTGTTTCGCCATCCAGAGTAACAGTGATTGCGGGGGCTGAAATCACATCAGCCTTTACCGAAACATAACCGTCAATCTTGGGCCGCCTCCGGCTTCTCATTACCCTTCAATATTTGTTGCCCAAAAGACAAATTCAATTGATTTAGCCACTTACCAGATGCCCTTGCTTCTTCCTCAGCCCTCCTTCGCTTCCTCTTCTTGACAACTTCAGTGGTCAATACGGTGAGAACGTAGATAGCGTAGACGCCAATGAACACTGTAACAGGGACACATTGAGCAATGATTTCGCCTTGTCTCACGTCAGTCAGAGAAACGAGGGAATAATGTGAAATAAAAAAGGTAAAGGTATATCCACGTCAAGCGATTTTACGTCGTAAGACAACGCTAGGTGGGACCCGCTGATAAAGCCAGCTGTTAGACGGACTACGTACCCTGTTGTCCTATTCTTTCTAGGGTAGCCTTACCTTTCGCAACCGAGGTCACTACCAATTTGACGACCCCGGGGGGCTTGGTTGAAATAAGAGAGGCAGACAATGCATAGAGAAATTACTGTCAAAGTGTTTCCTAGTTTGCTAGAACTCAAAAGTAGTTTTCATGACTTACAGAGTGGCTGCCATATCTCCACTTTGTCCGAAAGTAGAAAGAAGAGAAGAATCAGACCCATCGTGATGAGGAAGAATGTGAGATCGCGCAGACTGGAGAAGATCGCAGCCTATGAATTATATCGATTTCTAAATTATACTGTGAGAATCAAAGCCGTAGCAAAACCAAAAGCCGGACAAGGATGTATCGAGTAAACAAGGGAACACAAAAATCGGATGTCATGCTGTGCCAATTTTTGATGAAATACGCTTTTTACTGCACTTTTCCACTGAATATTTCACTTTTGTTGATTTAATTGTGAGTTGCATTCATAAAAAAAATTGGAAAAGTGAAATGAAAAGCGAATTTCATCCAAAATTGGCACAGCATGACATTCTATTTTTGTGTTCCGATGTTTTCTCACTACATCCTTGTCCATCGATTAGTTTTGCTACGGCTTTGATTCTCACAGTACTACTTCTTATCATGATCGCTAACCAATTAATTTTATTAAAATAGCTTACCTTGAACGGCCGCACTAACACGACTCCGGACAGTACTATCAACGTCACGAACAACGCTCCCCCTGCAATTTAAAAATTTACATTTAAAAAAAATTAAGAACGGCGTTTTGAATGATGCGACTTATACTGAAAACTGGAAAGCTGGACATACCAAGAAGTCCTCCAAGAGCTAGATCGGCACGTGGCGTGGGTGATGTCACTACTGAAGCCAAGGATGTGAAGACATCTGGAGCGCCGTTGCCGAACGCCATGAACGTGACGCCCTTCAATGATTTTTTTCAAAACGCATATCCTCATTATCGAATTGATAATCAATCGTAAAGAATTCTTCGTAATCAGGAAGAGGTTGAGTGCGCGCTGAATGGAATGAAATTCAAACGAACCGCCAGATTCTCAGATATGCTCAGCTTGTTAACAATTGTTGAGATGTTCGGACAGAAGAAGTCGTCTGCAGATGTTGACAGCATCAAGAAGAGGAAGAGCAAGAAGATGACGCCAGCGGCGACAATGAACCACTGAAATTAGGCTATATCAGAGAATGACTTATTCATTCTAACTCTTGGTCCGTTTGCCTTACTACATGATAGCTTAAAAATTTGCATTGTTTGATGTTTATTTGTCTGGTATCAATTCCCTTCCTGTGTTTTGAATTTGTCTGCGAATTCTTAACAACGCAGAGGTTTCCTCTTCATGGAGAATATTAAGGGGAATGGTGGAGTATCCCAATTGTTGTTTCACTCGAGACCGCGGAAACGTCTTATTGAAGAGAGGGGTCTCCCCTCACTTGTCTAACCTATTGCCCATTCTACTACCGTACAATAATTTCTAATTCCCGTGGTTTAACTGTGAAGGCAAATAGACTTCGAAGCTATTTGCTGACTTATGCCTCGTTCCACAGTTCACGTTCGAAATGGGAGATCAAAGTAGCACAACTGTCTTCTTCTAAGTGTTATGTAAACATTTTTTTGAACTGCTAACGATGCAGATATATTTGCCCGCCGAACTTCTGATCGTCTGCCCTAACAACACCATCTGTTAGCCTACACTAATGCTGGAACAAGAGAAGACACAAGAGAAGTAAAACTCTCAAAATCGCCTTGTCTCTAGCCTTTTTCTCGTCGAAAGAGCGAGAAGTGATCTCTTTTTCTGCAATCTTTCTCCTATCTTCGCTAAGATACTTCCAGCGCGCTTTTCATTACTGATCTTGGTCAAATAGAGCGGACTAGGTTCAAGGAAGAAGGGAGTTGAGCAGCACAGATCGTGTACGCTACCGGATGTGCTCACATGTGCCCTGATCACTCACTCTTCATTATTTGTACGTGATCTCCTTTCATAAATTTGGTATGTTGTTGAGTTTAACGAAAGTATACCTAATTTTTTCACCCGTTTGACCTAGAATCAGGCGTTTTACGAAAGAGGGTTGTGGATATATTATTTTGAACAAGATAAATCGATGTAACTGAAAATACAAGGAGAAACGATAACATGCGTTAAGAGGCCGGTTCTGAGAAAAGTCACCACCCCCCGGGCGTTGCGCCAGGATTTTCGATTTGAACCTCCATACCCACAGGGCCTGGAGGGCCTTTGACCTTGTTTACAAAACTGATGACGTCACCGCTTGTATTGCGAAATGCGGCGCAAAAGCGCCGGGTTCGTCTAAAAAATCGAAAATTCGTAATTTCTCAACCGAATAAGCTAGAACCAAAATTCCTTTTGCAGTATATTAGGCATGCCCAGAGTGCACTATACCACCATTGGGATCGAAATTTGCTCGCTTCCGATTATGAATTTTCGACTAACGCTATCATATTTTTCGATTTCTTTGTGTCTCAGACTTGATATCGGGCATAACTTTTATCATGGCGTGCTACCTCACTGCCTTGGACATCATGCCCACGTATGGCCAATATCGGATTCCTGCTCACACTGAACGAAAAAGGGCCAGGAATGATAGCCGCTCGGGTCCAGGTCAGCCTTTTCAAGCATTTTCCATTCACCCTCTATGGTAATCTAGCCCAAATTTAGTAAAATAGTAATAGTAGGCCATCTCCTGAATATTTATCACCATATAAGTCGAATCCGCGGTAGTGAGTTTTTCGACCAACGACCCGGGGTTCATGCCCCAAAATTGATTCATGACCATGAACCCCGGGTCATGGTCCGAAATGGACCGAAAAAGTCATGATGGAGGAACTTCAAGTACTATACGCCAATGTATGCTACAGTAGCCGAGTAATATATCGGAACCGAAAACAGCGAAATACGGGTCTCGCAAACTGGATTTTTTCGAAATTTTGCTAAATAAATCAGTTATTGATTTCAGGGGTGCCGAAATACGATGATTTCGGTTCCAATATATTACTCGGCTACTGTAGCATACATTGGCGTATAGTACTTGAAGTTCCTCCATCATGAATTTTTCGGTCCATTTCGGACCATGACCCGGGCTTCATGGTCATGGATCACTTTTGAGGCATGAACCCCGGGTCATGGCTCGAAAAAATCGGGAAATTGTTCTACCGTAATCTACAGTAACCTACCGTATCCCTGACTACGGTATCGCGGTCGTCCATCGCGAACTGATTTTTATCGTTTTTCGTTCTAAATTTTATTTCTTTGTGCCTACATGCATAGTTCATCGAGGAACATTTTTTTGGGTACCGCACTGTACCCTACCTTAATCCTACCGTACCCCGGTTCGGCGTGTCAACTATTTTAGCCTTGGGGCATACTTTTGCCAAAATGTCTCAAATCGATCGGGAAATTGTTCTACCGTATTCTACAGTAACCTACCGTATCCCTGACTACGGTATCGCGGTCGTCCATCGCGAACTGATTTTTATCGTTTTTCGTTCTAAATTTTATTTCTTTGTGCCTACATGCATAGTTCATCGAGGAAAATTTTTTTGGGGGTACCGCACTGTACCCTACCGTAATCCTACCGTACTTCGACTTGTGGGCCAAACGTGGTTTTCTTGGTCGCACTTTCCACTAGTGTTGCAAAAACGAACGCACAATTCGCACAAATTCCGCACAAAATGATCGCACTGATTCAATTATCTCATTCTCGCACTCCATTGTCTGTGAGAACGCACGTGCGGATGTGCGAATTTGTGCGGATTTTATGTAAAATTGTCAAATGAACTCGATTCGAGCCATTCGGTCCCTCATTCTCGCTAGTTCCTCACTCATTGCGCAGTCGTTTTGAGTCGAATTGACCGAGCACTGAGGGAGGGAAGAGCGAGAATGAGGGAGCGAATGGCTCGAATCGAGCTCGTTCGCACACATTTGCATGATTTCGCACAATTTTGAACAAATCGCACGTTCGTGCGAATTCACACACGTTCATTCATTCTTCATTTCCCCTGTGCGGAGTGCGGTTTTGTGCGAATTTGCAACCCTACTTTCCACCAAACACTTTTATTCAACAATAAAATGATTTCACAGTTTCCTACCATAACCAACCGTACTCCGGCTACAGAAATCGCGATTGCGAATCGCGAGCTGATTTTTTTCGTTCTAAAAATTCGTTCTTTGTGCCTACATGTATAGTTTATCGAGGTGAACATTTACTTGGGTACCGTACCTTAATATACAGTACCCCTACCGTAATCCTACCGCACTCCGAATTGTGCTCCAAACGTGGTTTTCTTGATCGCACTTTCCGCCAACCCCTTCTCCCCTCACTGGAGCAGGTGGACGGATTAGAGAAAGATGGAGGGCCGAACGGATTGGAGAAAGATGGAGGGTGGAAGAGGGGAGGGGGAGGGAGGACAGATGACGGGTCAACCTCGGTGGGGGACAGGAGAGGAGAGAAGAGGAGCAAATACGGCTGACCTTCCTCTATCTTCTCGGAGAGAGGGAGAGAGCAATATCTACAAGAGTGGAGAAGAGGACCGCAGAGTAGAGAGAAAGAGAGAGAAAGAGAAAGAAGGGAGAACACATCGAGATGTCTACGATTGAGTGGTTGTTGCTTCTTTTTCTGCTGTTTCATTCGAGTCTTCGAATCCATGGATCTGATGATGGTATGTCATATCTTAAATTTAAAATTTTACATGTTGTATATTATCAGAATCCCCAAAATGTCGTGTGAGAATGGACGAAATAGCCAGTTTACGTCCAGAATCAACGGTATACGGACCCCCGACAGAGAGCCATAGTTATTACTTCGCCCTCCGTTTCGATAATTGTGCGGACACCGACCACCCTAAGATCGGATCGTATTCAATTGCTATCGTACGACTGACAGGAAAGGAGAGAGCACCATCACAAATTGCGTACTTCAATCTAATTCATCATAGCCCAATTACGAAAACATCTGCCAAATTCAATTCGGTAATTTTAAAACATACGGAAGGAATTATGTTGTTCAACCATTTCAGCATACAAAGATGTCGAATATACACGAGCGCTTTTTGATCGGAAATTTCCCTGCTGGTCATGGACGCGATAGTGGTGTATTAATCGATTGGAAGGATACCAGCGGCAGTATTATAAATTCACGTAACAGGCCAGTTTTCCAATTAATGGTACCTTAATATCATTTACTATATTTAGGCTGGACCCAAATGACGATGATTTTGTCACACTATTCATGATTTTTCACATGGATCAAAAATCAGATCATCATAAGTCAGTTTGCGACATTTTTCATAAATTCGACCGATAATTTTTTCCCATTTCTCACACTTTTAATTACATTTCATTTATCTCAATTCTATAAGTCACTGCGCAATCATTTGTTTTATTCTTGAATAATGCAGAATTGTGAGCCGACTTTTCTCTGTGAACGAGCGCAATGCTCGTCATGACTATGTGGGATCTTCTGTCGTTCTGGGACGCGACTTCGATTCGAATTGGAGGGTTGTCGCGTCTAAGATTGTACAAGTTGTGGGAGTGTCGTTGAGTCATACCAGAATCGAAGCTTCTCCAATCCTTGCGGGACTCAAGGAAAACGTTAACGACTTCGCAATAGTCATGTTTCCTAATTTTGAAGGAGGAACAAACTTACTTGATATACCCAAAGGTCGAGCAGTCCGTGTATGCTCTAACCAATGGGTGCTTACGACCCAAGCTTCATCCTCTGCGTCTAGTGGACACTGTGATAAGCGAATTTATGAAATCGATGAACTGATCCTTGTGCCCTCGCAATTCGAATGGAAGAAAGATTATCACCCCGAATGTGTGGCTCTCATGGATGAATCTGAGGGAGGGGAAGAGTTCGATCGACAGTTTGGAACAGATGCCCGCTCAGTGTCCAGAGGTGATTTGCCTAAAATGCGCATCGAATTCAAAAAATTAAAATCTCTAGGTTGCTCCCGAGAACCTTCGCCGAAACGGAGACGATTAGAGGACGATGAAACTGTTGAAGTGATTCATATATATCGAGGAAATGCTTACTTGTCTAGTGAACTTCCGGATGACGAACATTATTTGATGCTCAATCACCATCACCAGCTTTCTCTAGCTGCTAAGATACTAGGCAATTCTGGTGATTTCGTAAGGTCGGTGCGTCTAGGTATCTCAACTAAAGAAATTTTTAAGACGGAAACTGAGTTCACGCACTATGTACACACTGCCGAAATCGTTGTATCGGTTTTATGATAGTGGATTCGTTAGCGGGCTTGCCTATACTATGGTTAGTATTGGCTCGCAAGAAGGCATTTATCCTACGACGTTCCAGAACGACTGCGAGCGTGTTTTCGATTTGTATTCCTATTTAATATTCGGAAATTGTCTCCAAGCAGAGAATGTAATGGAATATTTGCTGAAGGAAAGTAACGCAGAGTACAGCGATTTAGTTGATTCATGGAAGTTAGTATTACAAAAATAAAAATAATTAAATCACATAAATTTCAGTATGAGAAATGGTCCAAATGAAGATATTCGTTGTTTTAATCTCTATGGACAACTATCCCAATACCTCCCAATGCAAATTGCAATAAGCTTCAAAGATTCCGCAAACAGAAGGCGATTCTATTTCTTCGCATCACGACGTACGAGTTTGTTTATTGAACAAAATATATATTTATATCCTCCAAGCCCATCTAACTATTTGCAGTCGGAGAACGACTCTCAGCGCCCACTGTATTTATCGAATCTGATGAGATCCGACTGTATGCTCATGGAAATGGTTTCACTGAGACCGAACTGCGAACGCTTCGGCCCTACAATCACGCTCTCGATGCTCCACGATTTGAACGGAATGAGAATGATTATTGCCAAGAGGAGCAAGTTGAAAGCGAGATGATGAGAGTTACTAACGAGAACAACGAGATGCTAAAGAAGCTATTTAGCGGTGCTGCTAATGCACCCACGAATATGCTTCTGGAGCAAAGAATGAATAAGTATCGACATGAGAATCATTTTATACGCAATATCGATGCGGATGAGAAGAGAAAAATCATCAATTCAAAACAAGTTTCCGTCGAAACCTTTGATGGCATGATGAAGGATGATCGTCTGGCTTACATCAATGTGAAACTTGAAGAAGAAGGCTTCACGAAGAAGATCAAGTTCTGGTGCACGGCATGTGAACAGAATGGACTTTGCAGTAGCAAGAAACAGCGACGAGTGAATTGGGAGATCAGCGCCTCAACGAGCACGTCGACCAAGTCCACTCTGGATAACATGCGCGCCCATCATTCCACCCAATTTCACATTCGTTCGGTCGCAACTCTCGAATCAAATGCAAGAGCAGCTTTCGCCATCGACCATACTTCTTCACTGAACTCAGGATCTGATCTCGCCAAGACTCCAACCGGTATAATGATCAATGCTGCATACTACACCGTCAAGACGGGGCTGCCAGGATTTCGATTCGCCTCCTTATGCCAACTTATACGATCGTCTGGCGCCTCCCTTGGGCATATCAATACCTGTCGCTCTTCATTCTCTCGTACCACTATTATGTTCTACCAGATGATGAAGCAACGGCTCATCAATGAAATCAAATCGACGCACGTCCCGTTCAGTCTTGCTGCAGACACGACTACTGATCCCCAGGGAAGAACAATTCTCATGGTCTACATCTTCGCGATCATTAATGGCCATACACGTGAATTGATCTATGCCGTCATTCACATAAAGGATGGAGAAACGGGTGCAAATATGGCCAATGCAGTGATTGATAGATTCAAGGAGGATGGCTGGGAGGATTACATGAAGGATTATCTGAGTGGAATTTCCACGGACGGTGCGGCCAATATGATCAAGGAGAATGGCTTTGGAGGACGAATAAGGAGTTATCTCA
>LS486064.1:0-14314 GCA_900490705.1 Pristionchus arcanus
AGTGATGTTATATCTCTGTAAAAAAGAGAAAGCCACGAGAAAACCGATAATAAAGAGAAATCCGAGTGAAAGCCGAGTAGAGATATAAACACCAGATGTATGTTGATACAGAAAAATTTATAGCCTATTGAAGTTTGATCGTCTATGGGTAAGACGGGACTACATCGTATTTTGGGACGGGGAGATACGGTATGCGCGGCTATAGTATGATGACTAATTCTTATTCTCACTTGAGCAATGAAAATATGAACAAACCGGCGCAATCTAATAAAAATTTTTTTAACAATCATCTTTAGTGATGTTATATCTCTGCAAGAAAGAGAAAGCCACGAGAAAACCGATAATAAAGAGAAATCCGAGTGAAAGCCGAGTAGAGATATAAACACCAGATGTATGTTGATACAGAAAAATTTATAGCCTATTGAAGTTTGATCGTCTATGGGTAAGACGGGACTACATCGTATTTTGGGACGGGGAGATACGGTATGCGCGGCTATAGTATGATGACTAATTCTTATTCTCACTTGAGCAATGAAAATATGAACAAACCGGCGCAATCTAATAAAAATTTTTTTAACAATCATCTTTAGTGATGTTATATCTCTGCAAGAAAGAGAAAGCCACGAGAAAACCGATAATAAAGAGAAATCCGAGTGAAAGCCGAGTAGAGATATAAACACCAGATGTATGTTGATACAGAAAAATTTATAGCCTATTGAAGTTTGATCGTCTATGGGTAAGACGGGACTACATCGTATTTTGGGACGGGGAGATACGGTATGCGCGGCTATAGTATGATGACTAATTCTTATTCTCACTTGAGCAATGAAAATATGAACAAACCGGCGCAATCTAATAAAAATTTTTTTAACAATCATCTTTAGTGATGTTATATCTCTGCAAGAAAGAGAAAGCCACGAGAAAACCGATAATAAAGAGAAATCCGAGTGAAAGCCGAGTAGAGATATAAACACCAGATGTATGTTGATACAGAAAAATGATGCACCATCACCGACAAGGATGCCTGAATGGAAAATATAACAAAAGAAAAATAAAATAAGTAACTAATAACAAAAACAATCAGCAAAAACAAAATCATTTTCCTAAAAAAGAAAAAGTCGAAAATTGGCCCAAAGTAGCTACCGTACTACTTCGCGATACTCAGTCAACGGACCTATCGACAACTGACTTTATCGACAACTTTTTTTTCGAATTTATTGATTTTTTGAGTGTATTTTTTAAAATAATCATGTAAATAATAAAGAAACACAAAATGCACACTTCTCCTCTCTATTTTTAAGACTATGAAAAACAATCTATGGACCATGGCTGGACTATTTCGAAAAGGAAGGCTAATCCGAATTTGAGTTCCATTTCCGATTTTGCAAAATGCAATAATGAGAATCTCGGTGGCCTCAGGAGTGGAATAGAAATACAGGCGCTCCCACGAAATAACAATCATGCTACAGTAAGAGTTAGTATGATTGAATTTGACAGCTATTATTATGATGATATTCTCGTCTTTTGCCTAAACAAATAGCATTAGCTAATAATAACGACAAAAAAATAGAAAAAGTACCTGTTGATTCGATTACATTCCAAACTATCTCGATTAGATAAGTGAAAGCCGAACGGCGATTAGAGTAGATCTTTAGCAATCTATAGTGTGGAAAGCCTGAATAAATATAATTATTAAAAATAAAAACAAAAAACAAAAAAATACATAAAAAATACAAAGGAATCGAACAACAAATCAATTAATAGAAAAAAAAGAAAAAGTCGCAAATTTGGCCTAAAATTTGAAAGTTGCACCAGACTCTCATGCGGAAATTGCCTGAATACGGTAGGTTTGCGCGCATACCCTCTGGCGCGCGCTCTCTTGCTCCTATAGCCCTCCTAAGAGAGGCACACCATCTGCCTGCATAGCCGATTGGTTGTGTGTTGGCTCCCTCTCCCAGTACCCCCTGGTTCGGTTCCTTTGTTCTGCATTCGTCTTTTGCCGCCTTTGCCTTCCATGTCCCCCTGGCGGGATTGGAAGGAAAATTGGAAGGAATGGGGACAGGGGGGACAGGGGGACAGGGTGACAGGGGGACAGGTGGACAGAAAATTAGACAACTTCCAAAGAGTATATAGAAAGGAATTAGATTCTACTTGATGATGGAACTATTTTTTTAAAGCAGAGCGATGCGGCGAATTGTACCTGGGTGAGTTGGGGTTTCAGTGACATTTTAGATGTCGGAAAGAAGGTAGGAAACAATGAATGGAATGTAATTTGCGTGAAAATACAATTTGATAGGATCATGATGGGGTTGGGTTGCATCGGGGTTGGGAAACTGGAGTGGGTTAAGAAAACTGATACTGACGTATTAGGCGCTACCGTAACCCCTCAACGTATTCGGTTACCATAATCCACCTCCTTTCAGCATGACCCTGCACGGATATCAGCAAGAGGGCGTCGATTGGCTGGTGGAGATGCACCACAAGGGACTCAATTGCATCCTGGCTGATGAGATGGTCAGTGGATTGATCTTTGGTCTTTGAAGAGAAAGTGGAAGTCCTATCAATGGGTTAGGCGAACTCAGCCCTGAATAGGGATGGTGAAGCGTAAAACAGTAAAGTGAGATTTTTTAAAAATCTCATGTCCATCACAGTGGTATTCGAGTGGTTCATGAGCAATTTTTGTTGAAGCGAGTGTCAATCCTGTATTGATTTTTACCTCCATATCGTATCTTGTAAGGAATGCGAAACTCCAGTCCTAACAATAAGGGAACATCAAGAAGTGAAATAGGAATTTTGTGCAATTATGAATTGTTTATTTTCTAAGTCAACATCTAGAGGAGAAATCGAATTCTGCGTTCAACAGTTGTTGATGAAACATGAGCGAAACGAAACTTATTGATATATTTTAAATTAATTATTAAATAATTATTTATACAATATTTGCAGGGTCTGGGTAAGACGATCCAGATCGTGGCGTTCCTCTCGTGGCTGAAGCACACGCATGTGAGGGTTTATTTATTTATTTAATTAATTATCTTATATTTTTTTAAATTGTGTATTTACTGTGAAATCAGTGCTATCGCTTCTTATTCGTTAGTGGTGCTAGACTAGTTGATTCGGAGTTGCAAAGGTGAAGTATAAGCTTCGAATACCTATGCTTTTTGATGTGTCCCCGTTTTTCATAAACAAAAAAAAGAAAAAAAATGACAGGAATTTCGAGGTTCCAGGAAGTTAGTATGAAGCAGGGACAGGGCGATTCAATGATGTTCCTCCACCATCAAAAAGAAAACAATATCAAATAAAATAATTAATTGAAGTAATGGTAATATTCAGGTGCGCGGTCCTCATCTGATCGTCGTGCCCTCTTCCACCGTCGAGAACTGGATAGCCGAGATGAAGACGTGGTGTCCCACCCTCAAGGTTAGTGACGATGATGATGAAAGAATTTGATGGTGGGCTGGTGTGGTGGATTTTCTCAGCGAATTTGTGTTTCGCGTGTTCATGATACGAGTTAGTTGCGCTTTAGCAATGATGAGCTTTCCGAACCTATGTAAAAGAATTATAGTGCGTGTTCACAATGACTGTCACGTAACTTTGAAAATTCTTCACTTCAGAGACGGTGACAGAGTGTTTCAGTAGGAAACAATAAACAGTGGCTGTTGCCGACGAACAGTATCTCTTCTAATGCGACTCTAAACAAAGAATAGACTCTAAACAATCTCATTGGCAATATCCGATCTAGTCAATGCAATGGTTCGAGAAGATGTCATAGGTTGGAACTTCCAACTTGGAAGTAGTGTCTTGTTGTAGTTTATTCAATTCTTCGGCTACAAAAATTTACAATGTATTACTAAAATACAAGTAGTAATTTTCTCAGGTAATCACGTACTACGGGTCGCAGGAGGAGCGACGGGATATCAGACACTCGGCCAAGAAGAAGAAGGATACGGTAAGTGGGTATTTTTAAATAAGAGATGAGTTATGCACATCGAATTTCCTGAACACCGAATGATGAAGTAGAGAACGTGAAACGCGAATAATTTTGGTGCGAAATTGAAATTTCCCTATTTTAGATAGGACGATTAAGAAATTGTTTCAGATATACGGCGTGTTTAAATGTTATATTAATAGTATTTTGTCATTTGTTAAAACAATAACAAAAACAAGATTATTGTTTTACAGGTGGACGTTCTCCTCACGACGTACAACATGATCGGGTCCAAGTCGGACGACAAGAAGTTCTTCAAGGTTGGAAATGTTTGAAGCAGTGTAGAGTGGATTACGGTAGTCCGACTACCTTATATGGAGAGGTACCCCGATATTGATCGATTGCTTACGGCGAAATGATGTTTCACAGTTATTTCATCTTTAGTCACGGTTGCTGTTTTCAGTAATACTCTATCTGGAAAGGCTCCTGAAATTTGTAAGGGAAGTTATTCAAAGTGAAGCTGTGCATGGATGTGGTTCGGGGTTTCACCTTTCTTTTATAGATTCATTCTGGCAATTGTATTTCGATGGTTTCATGGACGTTGCGAGTGAAATAATAATCCAGAGCTTTAATTAGTTTTCTGAGGCGGACGTTGTTCTTTGAAAATCAGATCATTCAACCAAGTTTTTTAGTGAAGTTAATGGGCGTCTTCTAAATATATCTTTTCGAACTAGTCTCCATCCTTCTTCTAGACAGTGATAAGATAATCATCTTCAGACGTTCTCGATCAACTACGTCGTCTTCGATGAGGGTCACATGCTGAAGAACTGCAGCACGGATCGATACAAAAGTTTGATGAAGATCAAGGTGGGCATTTTACTCTATTCATTGAGGTTTCATATGTGTCGGATTAGGTTACTGAAAAGCTCGTGGCAATAATTCCATGGATTTCTGTGCAATAATAATACAAGAGTCTCGAGATCAAGGCGGGCATTTTACGAGATTGAGGTTTCCTAGGGTTGGGATTAGGCCAGCGATGTGTACTGACAATGAGTAATATTGTTTGGGATTTTGATTCAAAACAAGATTAAAGAGTTTGATGAAGATCAAGGTGGGTATTTCCCTTTTCCTTGTTGATTGAGGTTTCATATGTGTCGGATTAGGTTACTGAAAAGCTCGTGGCAATAATTCCATGGATTTCTGTGCAATAATAATACAAGAGTCTCGAGATCAAGGCGGGCATTTTACGAGATTGAGGTTTCCTAGGGTTGGGATTAGGCCAGCGATGTGTACTGACAATGAGTAATATTGTTTGGGATTTTGATTCAAAACAAGATTAAAGAGTTTGATGAAGATCAAGGTGGGTATTTCCCTTTTCCTTGTTGATTGAGGTTTCATATGTGTCGGATTAGGTTACTGAAAAGCTCGTGGCAATAATTCCATGGATTTCTGTGCAATAATAATACAAGAGTCTCGAGATCAAGGCGGGCATTTTACGAGATTGAGGTTTCCTAGGGTTGGGATTAGGCCAGCGATGTGTACTGACAATTTTATCCGTGGTTCAGTGTAGGTCAACGACCGTTCAGTGGTAATGGTTTATCATAGAAGTGAGAAGAGCCGACTGCTCAGGGAAAGAGAGATAGAGAGATAAGAGAAGGAGATCACTATCGGTTCAAGCCGATACACTGGGGAGGGGGCACAAAGGTGGAATGGGCAACGAGTACACAAGAGAGCCTGTCGGGTGAAAGGGTGAAAGTGATGAAGGTTCCAAGACACCCCCGGGGTCGCCAGTCCCGTTGACGGCCTTATAACTTAGCGCGTCTGTGACTAGACTACTCAAGTGCTCGAGGTGCAGGTGGGGTGGGGGAGGTGATCGTCCGTAGAAGTCGTCGAAGAAGCATCGTAGAATGAATAATTTGTCGACTAGAGTAATGACAATGAAGGTGAACCTAACAGGAAGACAACAATAGGAAGACAACAAAACTAAAGAAAATCCATTTGATCCGGTGAAGAGGAGCTAGTGGTCACTGAAATAAAAGAAAGGACAAGACGAAACAGAAAGGGGAATTAGAGTAATGGATCATTATGATAGATCAGACATCAGTCATTAGAAGATGGATCAGAGTCTGCAGTAATTGCTTTTTGCGATCCCTATTGCAATTGGCATCTGTTGGGGAATCATGTGATCCCGTGTCGCCGTTATCAGATGGAGAAATCTGTTCCTGAGATGAATCATGCCTGTTTCTCCACTGTTTATCAGATGATGCGGAGGGGATGAAGGGAGAAGAGTGAGATTGAGAAATAGAATCATCGGTGTTAGACTTTGATCTTCGATCTCTGTATCGAGACGAAGAAGGAATTAGGGAAGTTCGGATAAGAGAAGGACATATAATTTTAGAATGGAGTCTTGAATGGTCACAACGAGGGCACGGACCACGGTCGCACTCTTTGGCAATGTGACCTTCAATTGTACAGTTGAAACAACGGCCTTGTTTCATTAGACGCTGTTTGCGTTCATCCAGATATTTGTATTTGGGGCAGAAAATAGACGAATGATCGGAACAGAACGAATTACAGAAGATACACGTTCTCCGAGAAGAAGAGACAGAGACATTTGATCCTGTTTTACGAGATCGGGGACCAAGAGAAATCAGATGATTAGCAACTGTTGAGAAATTTGCCGAAGTAGATGAATTCAAAATAACTTGAAGCTCTTCCTGCTCGATGAGATATCGCTCAGAAAAATCCATTAGACGTGAGACAGACCACTTAGAGCCAGAAGTATCGCGAATCATTGCTTTGGCAATCTTAATCCGCATTTTCTGATTGAATTTATTTCTAAGAAGATGGATGACCGACTCATTTGTAGATTCTTCATAACCATCAATTTGAGATATGATCGCTTGGATCCTATCGACTGTATCTCTGAGAGAAATGAGATCGTCAGTTGCTTGTGGCATTTCAGAAAGTTCGCTCACAAGTCGATGAACAATAATATTCGTTTTCCCAAACCGAGATCTGAGATGATCGTAAGCCTGGAGGTAATGGCACGATCGGAACTTCGCAATGGCAAGTTGCGCACGTCCAGAAAGAGATTGTCTGAGAAGAATCATCTTCTCTTGCTCGGGAATTGATCGATTGTGCACTGTGATATCGAAAGTGTCAATGAAATCATCCCATTTCAATGGATCACCATCGAAAGTAGGCAGAGAAATTTCCGGGAGTTTCGCATGAACTCCATGAGAAGAATGTGAAGAGTCATTTTGCGACTCTTCATTCGTGGAAGACTCATAGGGAATATCAGAAACGACTGGGAGGCAGACAGAATTAGAACAGACAGTATTCAAAACCGGAGTTGACAGAACATAGAGAGATCTGGAAGGCGAGATTGAGTAGGAAGATATGGGCCGCTGAGCGTAAGTAGACGCTGTAATTTGACCAGAAAATGAGAAGGGATAAGAAGAATGAACAGTGCTGAAAGAAGAAGTCACTGTGGTAGTTGTTCCAGTATAGGAAGAGACAGTAGATACAGACGGGAGATATTCATTGTTCGAATACTCGTGGAAATGTGGGATAATCCCACAATCAGACTCAGACTTCAGAAATGGGTAAATCCCACTCAGATCGAGAGAAGGCGATATCATCGCAAAGAGTGTGGAAGAATGTGGAGGCATGACAAGGGAGAACAAATGAAATGACGAGGACACACAATAATGTAAATTAAACGAATCAAAAATAGCACAATCAAAGCGGAAATACGACAAACAACACAAACAACACAAATACGACGACAAGGCGACAAATATTCCGAGTCCCCGTGATTGCGGAGGGAACAAGCAAACGACAAATGTGGACCGCGTATCCACCAAAGAACGAACGACAAACAATCAAATGTGGAAAGCACTTCCACCAAATAATCAGTGACAAGAAATACGACAACAACAAAATCAAAATCCAGATCCGAATCCAAACCGATGCACCATTTATCCGTGGTTCAGTGTAGGTCAACGACCGTTCAGTGGTAATGGTTTATCATAGCAGTGAGAAGAGCCGACTGCTCAGGGAAAGAGAGATAGAGAGATAAGAGAAGGAGATCACTATCGGTTCAAGCCGATACAACAATGAGTAATATTGTTTGGGATTTTGATTCAAAACAAGATTAAAAAGTTTGATGAAGATCAAGGTGAGCGTACCCCTTTTTCCTTGTTGGTTGAGGTTGCATAGGGTTGCGATAGTGTAAACGATATGAACTTGGTAATAATAAGACGGTTCTGCTGTGAACAATATGGTTCAATAATCCGTTGAAGATTATGGTTTTACGCTGCTGATTGAGGTTTCATAGGGTTGGGATTAGGCCACCGATATGTACTTGGCAATTTTGTATGGAGTTTTGCTGAGCGCAATAAAGTACTAATCTGAACGTTTACCAAGTTAGAAGTCGCAAAAAACGTTCCTCAGTTTTTGCAGTTTCACTAATTCCTTATTAGGAGGTTAAATTGCGCTGAGCGATTCCTCTTCTTTTGGGATGTGGTAATGATAAAATCGAATTGCAAAATAGGGAGCGCATATCCTGGTGCACGGCTGTTTCACAACTTTCTCATATGGCGACTGAAATGCGTGTTGATAATTTTATCATATTTGGAATACTTAATACTTTTACTATTGCCCTTGCAGACGCAGCGCAAGATCCTTCTCACGGGCACTCCGCTGCAGAACAACCTCATCGAGCTGATATCGCTCATGTACTTTACGATTACCAAGGTACAGTTGTAAGGGTGTATTATTTTGATCTTTCGGGCTAGTTAATTCTGAATATGAGACAGTAGTTGAATTAACAGTGTCGAGGTTCTGATCTCACTGAAGCACTTCACGATTCTTCTGTGTTTCAAATCGCTTATAAAGCCGTAGAGAAGAAAGAAGAACACCCTTCGAAATATCAATTATCCATGGAAGCAAACGATAAATATAAACATTTACTAAATTCGTTGCAGATCTTCAACAAGTACTGCGACGACGTCACGCAGCTGCTCCAGCACTTCAAACAGGTGATTATTTAAATATTCTATTAATTTATACTAATTTATACATTTTGTGCGCTATACTATGTTCAAAATTGGGCGGCCCGTGGGCCTGTGACATTGACGCTGCACAGGTATTATTTAAACAAGAAATTGTCCTGCCTGATAGTGCCATATTGAATTCGTCCCATACTGATAAATATAACTTACTGCAACATTAGCGTTGTACAAGCAACACTTGAGTGTGGACGATTGGGATGTATTGATGGTTTGTATCTTTTTCCTTCAAATTACCAATAAGTCAGTAGTAACGCCTATTTTCTGTGGCTTCGTTCTGTTTTGTTCGATTCTGCAAACTTTTTTTCCTACAAGTGACATTAGGGTTGCGCAGGCGATACTTGGCATTGATGATCTAGGATTCGTTGATTTTTCTTATTTCCTCCTTTACAATAATAATAATTCAGCAACGGCCTGCCCTCGAGGGCTCGGACGGTCTCCTCTATCAGCGGGATCGAATCGAGCAAGCAAAGGCCATCCTCCAACCGTATATTCTGAGGAGAGTCAAGAGTCAGGTACGGTAGGATGTGGAAATTGCTAGTGAAATATTAGCCTGCCAGTCCTGGTCGGTTCTGCGCTACATGAGGTACTAGAGACCGAATGGAATTTGCATCTTTGATTTTTCTTTCATCGTTTATGAGAAAAATAACATATTTGCTTCATTTCTGTACCTTACTGTTTGTGAAAATCCTGGTGATTCACAGTTTCACGATGGGGTGATATCGTAATGGCATAATTTTTGGACATTATTTTGCCGTTACACAGTTCAAAAATATGGTATCGCCGGGAATTCACAACTCGTTGATTACTCGTTTCATGGCTGGTATAACCTCTGTTAGAAGCGGTAGAAGTGATTGTTTTCCGCATCCCTGGCTAGAAATTGATTAGCAAAATTTAGGTGCTGGCTGTTGCAATGTAAAAGTGAACGTTTTGTTCAACTGTTCACAGGGCGATTGCTCGTTTCATGACTGCCATAGCCTCTGGTTGGGGCGTTGAGAAATAATGCGAGCTTCACTCTTTTTGCAAATAATAATCATCATACTAATCTCTGCAGGTGCTCTCTCAACTGCCCCCGAAGAGCGAGGAGGTGTGCGAGGTGGAGATGGAGGAGGAACAAGTGGAATTGTATGAGGATGTGGTGGAGGGATTGACCAAGGTACGGTAATGAGGGCTATCGATTTGGAAGGTAGAACTGGGCTTTTGTATAGTAGTACGTACTATTGATCTACGGAAGATACGGTTGTATCTGCTTAATTATCGGTTCAGTGGTTAACGTAGGGATACAATTTGGGCTGCTGTAGGATTACGATAGCAGGATTGATTATTGATTTCCCCTTCAGCTGGACACGGGCGACACTTCCAACGGGTACGGCGGTCTGATGCGACTGCGACAGGCGGCGAACCATCCACTGTTGAGGAGGAAGCTGTATGAGGACTCGACGGTGATGAAGATTGCGAAAGTGCTGTGTGCCAAGGTGAGAATTGAATTCCGTTCCTTATGAACCTGGAGGTGGGGGAATTTGTAGGAGTAGTCTAATTAATTGGTACCGTTTTATGGGGAGCATTTATGAGGATAAAAATGCGAAAGTGTTTGCGAAGATGAGGAACTGGACATGTGGATTGTGAGTTGCGCCAAGTCTCTATCATAGGGCAATAATGTTTGGCAGTAATAAGCCGTTGGGTTGTAATGCAATAGTAGGAAACTGTATGAGGACTCGAGGTGCTGTGTGCCAAGGTGAGAATTGAGTTTGAATTGTGCCAGTGGGTTAGAGGTTGCATAATGTGAACACGACGGATGGTAATCTCTAGTTGCAATGGTAGGTGAAAGATAGCGAAAGTGAGAAATTGTACAGAGAGACCTGTGAATTCCGGGTTTCCAGAATTTTCCAAAAGGTGACAGGTTCGTCAAGCAGTAATCTTATTGTTGGATGGAAATTTCGAAGATGGAGCGTCAATGATTATTGCCAAAATGACACCTTGAATTTGTAGTGTGTGCAGAGATGGTGTGATTGTACAGAAGTACCTGCAATTTCCGAGTCTCGCTTATAATATGAATGATAGTGGTGCTGATCAGGTCCAATAGCAAGAAGTTTCGGTCGCGAATATATATTGTATGAGTTCTCGAAGATACTCAAGATAGCACTAGCGCTATGCATGATGCTGAATTTTCATTTATTTATGGGAAGATAGAACAGTAATGATCAGGGCTGGGACACAAAATGATTTCGCGACACAAAATTTGTGTCCACACAAAAAACACAAAAAATATTTTTTGTGTACACAAAACACAAAAAAACACAAAAAA
Source organism: Pristionchus arcanus (assembly GCA_900490705.1). NCBI lineage: Eukaryota > Metazoa > Nematoda > Chromadorea > Rhabditida > Neodiplogasteridae > Pristionchus > Pristionchus arcanus. Next base: position 11,309 of record LS486064.1, read on the forward strand.
ATTTTTTACACGTATTTCATGCTTTTTCAACTTTTTTTGCGTCAATGATTTACAAATTTTGCACCTATTGCCAATTTTCCAATAAAATTAGAATTTGAGTGAAAATAAGCGTGTTTTGGAAAGTTTTTGAATTAAAATAAACTTAATTTTAAAAAATTTCTCATAAAATCTAGACTAAAGTTGTAAATTTTTGCTAAAAATCCTCAATTTTTTTGTGTCAGCTCGACACAAAAAAAACACAAAACAAAATTTTGTGTCTTCGATCGTGCAAACACAAAAAAACACAAAACACAAAACACAAAAACCCAGCCCTGGTAATGATGATTTCCACGCTGACGCTTTGAAGCTAAAATGTGTGCAGAGATTGTATCAAATCACCAGCGAGTTCCGAGTTTTGCTAATGGTATGAAGGATAGTGGCGGTGATCTGGTGCAATAGGATGAAGGCTGCCATACATTGTCATAACTACCGGGCCGGTAATCAGACCACTATATATTTAATGGAATCTGTCATCTGACCACAATATATCCACTAAAAAATCTGATTTTTAGCCATTAGACCTCTGCTATTAGTGTCTGACCACTGGTTGGCAATGAAAATGTATGAAGGCTGAAGGTCGGTATAAAATAATGTATGAGGATAGCACTCGTGCTGTATGCAGGGGTGAAAAATCGTACCTGTGGGATTGGAGTTGCTTTAGTTTTGTAAAGAATGGTGTTGTTGATGGGTAGTAATGTGTTGTCGGTCTATAATTGAACGATGTGAAGGTGATTGATAATTGGAAACACCGGCGCCTGTTGGTTAGAGGTTTCGTAGGTTAATTAACAAAGAACAAAATTGGTGGGCAGTATTAAATTCTGCTTTGACTGACGGTAAATTACTGACGGTAAACTGACGGTAATATTTTGGGTTATATTTCTGGTTAATTTTGCCCAACGAATTAGGTGTTTCAACAATTCTTCAAGTATTCTACTTTCTCCCCTCGTTAATACCACCCATCTGTGCAATGATTTAAAATATATATTTGCAGGAGAAGCAGTACGCTAAGAAGAAGCCGGAGTATCTGGCGGAGGAATTGGAGGGATACTCGGACTTCCAATTACATCAGTTGTGCGAGAAGTTCCATTGCACACATAAGTGAGTTATTTTTTAAATAAATATCCCCCTAAATATCATAGTTATGCTCTGATCCAACTCCTAACTCAAAAAACTTCTTTACAATGCAAAATGAGTGTTTGACGCTGGAATTTTTCTATGGATGAGATCACTACGAGTTCATTACTCTCCCCTTGCAGGTTCCTCCTTGAGGAGTCGCTGGCGCTCAAATCCGGCAAGCTGAAATTCCTCGACGGAAAATTGGCCGAGATCAAGCAGAAGGTGAGGAAAGACTTCTATATAATGTTTTCACTCTCGAAAAGACATAAAATACTAGGTGAACTGTTCAAAAAATAATATATGGAAGCTCTAAAATCAATTTGAAATAGGCAGCGGGTATTGTGGTTATCCCGGGTAATGCGCTATTTCATTCCAACTATCCCGGGTCATTCTCATTCCTCACTTCCCCTCTCTACGACCCGGCCGGGTCCGAATTACCCGCCCCGTATTACAAACTCTAGTGGTTAGGGTTTCACCTTGTCATTATGAGAGAAGTTTAACGCGCATTGTTGATATTTCCATAACATATTTTTTCACAAAATACAAAGAATAAACGATCCCTACTTGGTTTTTCCAAGCCTATAGGCTTGGTAATTTAATTTCATGCTAAAGCTGATTACGGTAGTGTAGATTGCGGTAAATACGGTAATTGTTAATTATCGATCGATGATATTCGTAGGGCGACAAAGTGCTCATCTTCTCGCAGTTCACATCGATGCTCGACATTCTCGAGGTTTGATCTTTAATCTTTATCAAGCACTTCATTTCGCTTTATCCCGTTTCTTACAATTAGGGATAATGTGGAATGCATACGTTGATCGCTTTCTTCTCCCCATGTTGCCCAACTAATTTAAAGCTTCACTGCTGCCACTTGACGCTTTTGAGTTTGTAAATTCTGATCGATACGTCTTTTTAATGCTCATAAATTATTCTTGTTTCATCGTTTGCACGAGGTGTTCAGTTATGAGCCGAATTTAATTCTCTCGAGTTGCGCAATTTCCGAACGATCAAAGTAACAACGCGTACTAGAATTTCGGACCATTGATCGTAGATCTCTAATCTTTGATCTCAAACCCCTTATTGCAGGTGTACCTCCGACTGCGCGGCTACACGTTCGCCCGACTGGACGGGAGCACGCCCGTGTTGGAGAGGTACAGTAGGGGTACTGTAGAGAGGAATCATATCTTTGGTTAGGATTTGGATTCGATAGAAAGATTCTGAGCAAAGGCTGCTGAGTGGCGCTTCTGTAACTGTTCTTATCTCTGATCAAAGGACTTGGGTAGTATATTTCGATATTTAAAAAAATATGAAAAGGGGACTTCACAGCACAAGCGCGCGATAATGACGGCAGGTTAAGTAGTGTTTCATCGGGTGTACGATATCAAGAAATTAACGAATCTGAGTTGTTGGAAAGCTAGAATTTAAAAAAAGGCTATCTAAAATTTCCTGGTTGAGCGGTGCTTCAGTGATTGTACACATTAAAGAAATTTATAGACCGATAATACGCATCGCGCCTTGATCGGTAAATATAAAATATAATGTAATTTGTACAGGAGGAAGCAAAAAGATGGTAAATGGTCATCATTGATCTTTGATCGTTGATCTCTGATCTTTCCAGGCTGGATATGATCAACGTGTACAACGAAGATCCCTCGCAGTTACAAGATTTACTTAAAGTGCTAAGCTTTTTCCTTTAAAATGGTTTCGGCTAGCTCATTTTTCGGCGATATATCCGCGAACGGTGTATAAAGCGATCAGACACATAAAAAAGTATAGGTCCGTAGGTGGATTTTGGAGAAAATCGACAAAAACCTGTGTCCGCATGGCTGTCCTACAGTATACCTGTCGCGC
>LS486068.1:11985-27475 GCA_900490705.1 Pristionchus arcanus
ATTTTTGACCCGATCGAGTGCGGGCAAAATCCTTTGGGCAAGTGAGAGAGCATGTTTTTATGATCATTTTGCGCTATTTGGTTTGATATTTGACTGTCACAAAAGATGTTTTATATCGATTTTTGTGAATAGACGAAAAATAAAATTCTCTGAATTCCCCCGTGTTGGTGCTCATTTTGAAGAGCACTTTGAACTGATAATTTTTTGTGTTGGACTTTTTCTTGAAAATATTTCCTTACGAAGTTACAAGCTATCAAATTGGTTATTTTCATGAGACGGCCGATAAAGCATATTTAAAAAGCTGTAACTTCTTAAGGAAACGTTTTCAAGAAAAAGTCCAACACAAAAAATTATAAGTTCAACGTGCTCTTCAAAATGAGCACCAACACGGGGGTATTCAGATATTTTTATTTTTTGCCGTTTCAGAATAATCGATATTAAAGAAATTTGGCAAAAGTCAAAATATCAACCAAATGTACCAAAATGATCAGGAAAGTGCCCTCTATCAATTCTGAACTGGTCCGCTCGTGCTAAGGCTCGGATCAAAAAACGGCTATATCTCGAAAACAAAAAATGATAATCATATTTCAACATAACCAGGAGATAGAGCTCGAAATTCTGATATATACATTTAGAATTTACGAGTTTTTGACTCGTTTCTGACGAGAAAAACTCGAAAAACGCATTTTCAGGCAAAATGAGGGGGTGCCCCCCTGGAGCGAAAAGGGGACATATTGCGAAATCGATCATACTAGCTTGTTCAGCATCGAAAATAACCCTTAGGGCCAACTTTTGAGCACTTTCGATTTTTTACCTGTTCCAAACCCCCGTTGAGGCTTGTTGATCCTAACGCAAACCGCCTCATATAGCTTCTCGATTACACAGAGACCTTTGGCGGTGTGAAGGTGTCTAATCATTAGTCTCGAGATCTCTACAGGGTCAATATTCATAATGATGTGTGCTAATAATCATTTTTTCACCTCCGCATCGGCCTTGGAGAACTTGCCAATCTCCTCCTGGTTCTTCTTCATGTCCAGACCGAGCAGCAGCGATTCTTTCGAGTTCCTGATACGCGGATTTGAACATTTCCCCCAAAACTCGCCTCACAACATTTTATCTTTGTGCTAAGCTTGTGTACACTTTTACGCGAAACGTGTGTTATCATTGACCAGTGCGTTTTATCTGATCGTGTTAACAAATGGATGCAGGCCTATCTCATCTCATTTCGATGCGTATTCCGAATTGTCATCTCTAGTACATACCTGATAGGCGTGAATGAATTCGGATTTCTGATGTGGTATCTCAGTCCGTGCTCCTTCAGTTTCAGTTCTTCGATGATCACTGGTCGAAGGAGGGAAAGGAGGTAGGAGGCGCGAGAGAAGCGGAATCCTGCGTGAATTCTCATTCATTATCTTTTCGTGTTTCTTGTGATCATAGAATTATCGTGACTGATCGCTTTAATTTGTGCATAAGATGATAACGAGGTTGAAACACTGATTCGAGAACTCTTTGAGTACTGCAGAATGGTGATAAATCAGTAGGTCGATGAATTACCGGGCACGATCTCCTCAGTAATGGCAGCTCCTCCCAGCACGTGCCTTCGCTCAAGCACGACGACTTTCTTGCCGGCTTTGGCGAGGTAGGCGGCCTGATATTGAGGTTATTTCTTTAAGAAATTTAGTTCCAATGTCACCATTAGGCTGCCGATGTTTGTTAATTGCCTTATCAGTACGTTTTTTTTTCAGAGCAAGTACCACAATACTATTTGAGCGAAGGTTAAGGTCGAGGTTCACCCCGTATTCATGGCACTTTCGTCTTGCGAGAGCTAATTGCTTGGCCAATGATTGAGTAAAATAGAGATAAGTTTCCCACCGCCGTCAGCCCATTGTGCCCTCCTCCGACGATGATGGCGTCGTAGGCGGAAGAAGATGGCTTCGTCGACGTTGAGAGACGACGAAGGGAGGAGAGCATACTGAAGTTATTATATTGATTAGAGAACTACTCTAATGATGTTGATTAGAGTAGTTCGATTCAAAGAGAAATGATGATAAGATACAGCGAAATCGTTCTACCGATCTGAGTACAGAAACGAGTGAGAAAGTCAGGATAAAATGAAGGTAAGATAAATTATAGGAGACAGGTTGAATCGATAGTGTCGGGTTCAATAAAAGGCGAGACTGCGACACGATGTGGCTAACAGCGTCGTGCAAAATAATCGTGTGATAAGGCGGTCGATTCGAGAAACACGAAGATACTCGCTTATCAGAGGAGAAATAATGGACACTCGGAGACAACGATCGAATGATGGAATGAGGAGGAGAGACTTCGGATTCGCCGATTTGGGGGAGTGATACCGAATCTTTATCGGTTGGATATGATAGGGTATCTTATCTATGATCTTGATTTGGATCAAAACACACCGAAAACACAACGATAAGCGATTGAAGATACGAACAAGGGACGCCTATTCCAGGTGAATACATAGTGATAACTAGTCGACATTGCGCAGTTGCGATAAGAGGGAATTGTAGGGAGATCTCTAGAATAGAGTAGAGATCATAAAAGTGGGCACTCATGTGATTGCGAGAACTCTTAGAGAATTTGTGTGATGTGAATCTTGCATACTTGCACAAGAAATTGTTTCATGATGCCTTCCTTTCAGTAGTGCAAGTTACTGCGATTCATCGATGTCGTCATCTAGATTCTAGCTTGACTTTATTACTTCATACCAAGTATCAACAAGTGTCATGCGCGGGGGTGAATCGACCTGAGATAACGGTTGACGATCTGAAATGATCACTCTCTCATCTTCCCAAGCTCTCTCGCTTGTCTGATTGGCGAGAGACTATTGCGAAATGAGAGAGTCAGACAATTGTTACTCATCGTTTATGGGTGGGGCCTCATCACCATCTTGGCATCTTGGCAGTCATAAAATTGTATTTTCGCAACCATCACTAGAATGTCGCAGTTCTCTGGTAATTTCATCTCAATTTTTCATATTTTTATGAGAATTATTCGACAACGGAATCTGTGTATTTCATCTAGTCCACCCGTGTATTTTCTCTTCCCTGCCATTTTCGGGTTTCCCACAGCAACGACGACGCGTAGATGTTTGTCAGAGAGGGAAGATGGCAATTTAGTGCGAGAGCGAGAAATCACAAAATCAACGATGTTTCGCCGTTTTGCCCTCGTCTGTGAGAAAGCAGAACTTTCAACGTGCGGTAACTTTGCATATTGTCTGCCTTGAAGCGTAGTGTCACTTTATCTCTTTCTCACGACAAAGAAAGATCAAAGGGACTCGCGCGAGAGTGAACTCTTTCTTGACGCTAAATCGAGAAACTCTTTCCTTTACGCTCAATTAAATTTTCACTGATCGACCGAACTCCGAACGAAGCAAAGTCTCAGCCTATTTTTGAATTTGCTCTAGCGTCTATTCTCGTTTATTTTGTTTGTTCTGCAACATCTTTATCCCATTCTCCCACTATCCCTAGAGAGTGCGCGTCTTTATTGGAAGAAATCCCAATACCGCTGCAATTCATCCACTAACGAACAACAATTCAACTGTTTTCCTCCAATGGAAAGCACTTTCCTTTGCATTGCCTCTATTTTTACGCGATCTCTCGATCTTTCTCAACACTTCAGTACCACAAAATAGCTGACTCACCCTTCTCTCCTCTTCTCTCCCCTCTCCCATCTCCTCTAGCCATTCTCCCTCTCCCTCACTTCTTCCTCTCGTCTCGCTTCTCTCTTCGGCACGTGTACACTAGCCCTCTGACTGGCGCAAATCCTCACATAAAAGAGGTCGAACGAGGGCTTACCCAAGGTTTCGCCCGTCGTTTTTGACTGAATCGCGATGATAACGCTGTGAAACTTCAATTCTCTCTTTTTATTGTCAATTCGCCGTGCGATTCCTCATTTCCACTCGTTGTCGCCTTGTTTACTTCCTCTACACATGTCATTTCCTCACAATTTTGCAACGCGCGCTCTTTCACAACGTTTGCTATTTTCGAAAATCGCTGAATTTCCTCATTCTGTACATTTCGATGCGAAGTTCTTCTGAAATCTCGTCCATTTTCCACATCTGCTTCTCATTTTGAGAATCCGACACTTTCACCAATTCGCCTGTGTTTCACTAAATATTTATCTCCATATGCGTGCTTGAAGTTCAGTTTTATATTGATTCCATGCTTCAAAATCCACAATTAATTACAGAACAATGCTGTCTCCAATTCAACACGCGTTCAAGATTACCAAGGAATCCCTCAAGAAGGTAGGTCAAATTAGATGACTCCAAAATTTCACTAATGAACGATTTTGGTCGATTTTTGGAATCTCTCACCTTTCTCTAGCAGATTTCTCCCCTTTCACTCTTCAATGAACGTGGAACTAGAGAGAACGCGCGCTCTGAACTCACTCTTGAGCACTCGAGGTGTCGAGAGTTCTTTCTATTGAACTCTCTGACAAATCAGAATAGGCGAGAGATCATGTAAAATTGAGAGTCCCAGACTGTGTGAGAACTAGAGGGAGCGAAAGTTGAGTAAAGAACACGGAAAAAGTGTTCAAGGGAAAGCGGAGATATCTGTTTTCTCCTGGAAAGTGTTTGGCGAAACTCTAACATCGTTCAAAAATCAATACTTTGCAGGTTACGGTGTTCAACGACCGAGCCGAGCTGCGACGCGAGTTTACGGTAGAACTCGTTGCGGGACTCAACGAAGTCGCCGTTGAGGTACGGTATCCATGAGATTACGGTAGCCAAATCGATCACTCGCAAAACACGGGGGAATTCGTTTCTCGGTGGGAAATCGCTTTGTTGTTTGCCTAACTTTGCCTCTTTTGAATTGCCCATGAATATGAATGGTGATCGATTCGGAATGATTTCTGTATGAAGTTTCACATGGGCGCGTCTGCCACTCAAAAAGTAGGGTTTGCATAGGTGAGACAGCGTGTGAAATGAAGAGAGCCTGACTCTAGTAAAACGTTTGGTTCGCTGCTCTCGCTGACTAATCGCTTGCTATTTCCCTTCCCCTTTGAGTACGAAAGATCAGCAGAGAAAAGCGAAAGAGCAGAGAAACGACTCTGTTGCCAGAGTGATTCAGTTGGCGAGAGGTTTTCCCCTTACATTACTTTCCTCTGTCTCTCTCTTCGAAATCAATTTTCGACTAGTTCCTGTTTCATAAGGGGCGGTGAATCTTGCTCCAATCACAGGGTGACTAGGGCAGTTGGGAAATTCAATCTGCAAATTGGAGTGTTTACTGTACGTGTTGTATTGTGAAATTGCCGGAACTGTAGTCGATAGTATCGAGGTACTGTAGCTACACTAACGTACCGTATTCCAGGCCATCTCTCAGCATGTCAACGATGAATCGGTGCGAGTCAACGGACGAGGCGCTGCGGCCATCGAGGAAGTACAGGTATACGGTAAATACAGTAACCCCACAGTAATCTCTCATTCAAATGAACCGTGATTCACTATGTCCCAATTTGTCAATCAGTCAATAATTGCATCATCTACAGTATCCACTATCGTGTCATTATCTACCGTATCCCATCAGGTCGCACAACGTCGCATCGTGCGCGGCGCCGCCGATTCGGAGAAGGCGGCAGTGATCAGAAAGGAGAAGGTTCGGTTGCGTTTCACTTTCTGCTCATAAGCAATTCCGCATCGCCGATTTCGATTCATCTTCGTCTTCTGATGAAAAATAATCAAATTTCCTCATAAATATCAAAAGGGGACAGTCGGTAATAATTATCATAATGAAGTCTTCTTAGATAGTGTAGCGAAGATATGTGTGCGATTAGATTATAGCATGTTTTATCATCAAAAAGAGACTATTATCGATCAGGGAGGTAAAGTGTGGATAAAAACATTTCAGGAAGCACTGGAGATCGCCCGTCAGAAGGTGGAATTCGAATCGCAAAGTGTGCAGAAGAGAATCCACTCACTGGATGGAATGATCGGACAGGTAAATCGATCTTCGTCTTATGTTTTTTTTTGCAAGCGAGCCTAGCAAACAGTGAATCATGAACGATCTGTTCAAGTTTCTAAACCTCACTGATAGTTGTTTGCTCTTGGGTTCTCTACCGATGAGAGCAGCATCGTTATCTTCCTCCGACCATGGCGCTCCGACTTTCCAAAAAAAAGCATAAACCCATTTTTGATTGAAGGGTGCCGAGGGTTTAAGATTCCGAATCTTTCAACACCGATAATCATCATCAATACAGATCGGCACAGGCATCGGTGCTCCGAAGGGGGAGAAGTTCACGGCTGACTCGAAGACTCTCGAGAGCGTCACCACCTTCTTCGGATTCTATGAGCAGCAAGTGGCCAAGGTGAGGAGTAGATTTGTTGGAATAAAAAATCTGTCTCTTCATTCCTCGCGCCTGACATCTAATTGACCAGAAAGCGCTCTGAAAATTCTTCATCTTTACATCCCAGTATGTCTTTTTCCTCGGATACTGACGGCTGCAAAAACACTTGTCCCTGGAATCAATGCAGAGCAGTATTGAGATGAATTTAGTTTTTTCCTAATTGTGCAAGGAGACCCACCGGCATTATCAGAACCAATTGTAGTAGAATATGTATTGGCAATGAAACACATTTGTGAAAGCTGCAAATGCAATTCGAAAAAAATCAATTCAAGTTGAGACCTTCATTTTTTACATTCATAAATTACAATTACTTCACACAAGATGCCATTCCCCTCCTTAACTTTTTTTTTTTTTCAAATATGAAATATGTGAAACGACAATCATGAAAATCACGCCCCATTCAGCTTCGCGAGGACTTCCGCGTGAAACGCAAGGAGGTCGATCGTCTCAATGGATTGATCGCTGTGAAGGAACACGAACTGGCCTGTGTGGAGCAGGGAGACTATAGCAAGTGAGTGTTGAGGGGAAATGAGGGAGTACTGTTGTATAGTTGGATACGGTATTTCAGTAACTTGAAAACGGTTGGCTATTCTGAAATATTATACTTGTGCGATTATTCGTGCTGATTTGAGGGTAGCAAGAGATAGCAATGCTATCTCAAAGTTGTGTGGTAGCTTACACAATATCTGAGTAGGGTAAGTTCAATTATCGACTAATCGTTCAGGGACATTGTGGTCCTTCTCGAAGCCGCTGCTCCCTCCACCGTAACTCTCGAGGTTACCTACCAAGTGTGGCTGGCGGGTTGGTCGCCCTTCTATGATGTACGAGTGCAGACAAAGGACGAGAAAACGGATATGCAGGTGAACTCTTGATTTCTTTCATTATAAAATCTTTATTCTACATAACTTTTCATAAAAAACATTGATATTTAGAAAGGAGAAAATAGACTATTTTCGAAAATATATAAATTATGTTTTTCAGTTGTCCTACTACGCGAATGTGCACCAGAACACGGGCGAGGAGTGGGAGGGTGAGTGATTGTGTTTCACGTGATTCATTTATTCACTTGAATCAATGAAGATTTGGTGCATTTCCATCTCCGTACTTTGAAAAAAAAACACTGATTTTGAGTTGAAAATTTCAGATGCCAATGAGTAATTGCATTGAATAATTATCATCTAATAGATATTCACAAAATCATCAAAAACCCTTTTACTCGTCCTTCAATCGTTCCTCTCAGGAGCTCAACTGACCCTGTCCACTGCTCGTCCCTGTCTGGGAGGCAACATCCCCGATCTCGGCACTCTTGACGTCGCATTCTATCGCGAGCCCGTCTATAGAACGATGTCCCGAGGAGGATCCATTTTTGGAGGAAAGGAGAAGAAGAGGATGATGAAGTGAGTCACAACATTAGTTCAAATTGTGGTATTCGTTTCGATTGAGCAATGTTCTTGTCTTTTCATTTTGCCTAAGCCCTCTCTCGTCCGACAGAGAAACAGGAGTTTATAGCGAAATGAGAAAGGCATTTATCTTTAAATGTTCTATTAATTCCATCTATGTTTAGGAGATCGATGGTTTGCGAGGAAGAAGCGATCGGATCGTGCTTGGATTCCATGCCGTCAATGACTGCCAGTGTAAGTAAATTTCCTTCCAAAAAAGGTCGTTCACATTTTTTGCATGCAAAAGTGACGCGTAACTTTTACCAGAATAGTCCATCAGCGCGTTTTTTAAAACATTTTTTTCTAATTCATTTGTATTTCTTCAGTACGCCGCCGTCTCCGAGCAGACTCTCGCCACCGAATTTACGATCGCCCGTCCCTGCTCGATCCCTGCCGATGGAGCCCAGCATAAGGTGATCTACTTGAATATTGATTAATTAACCTACCGTATCCCAGAGGTCTAACACCATTCGAAACATTCACAATGAAAGTTACTGCGGTGTAATAAATCGATTGCAGGTCACGATCGGCATCGTTACTCTGTCGCCGCAGCTCGTCCACGAATCGGTAAGGATTATTGATTTTTTATGGTTTGAGTTCAAAGATCAAGGTTCAAAGATCAAGGTGCAGGTGCCGACCAAGAACGCGTCCGCTTTCCTCACTGCGTCCGCCGTCAACTCCTCTCAACTGCCCCTTCTGGCGGGACAGGCGTCCGTGTATCTGGATGGAGCATTCGTAGCGAAGACTATGATCAAGGTACGGGTGGATATTGTTGTTTTGATTGAGCAGTGAACCCGAGAAGGGTAAAAAGTTGTGTTTCACGGTAACTTGAAATTGGCAAGGGAGAATGGCCAAGCGATAGATCCCTGTTTTCGATTTTACGATTTAATATTGTTTCAGTCCGTCTCCCCTGGTGAGCGTTTCACTGCTTCCCTAGGAGTCGATCCTGCTGTGAAGATTGAATACAAACCAGCGCATAAACACCATGAACAGGTTCGGTATTCAGTTATCGATTGATATTCTTTGACCTACCATATTCCAGACCGGTCTGATCAATAAATGGTCGTCTACCGTAACCGAACAGAAGATTATCGTCAAGAATACGAGAGGCGATGCGGTTCTGCTCACTATTAGAGAACAGATCCCGAGATCGACCGATGAGAAAATTAAGGTGAGATATTGAATCTAACAGCCGGCCTTACCAGTGTGACCAACCAAGGGTGGACTGTAAAATTGCTTTATGTGAAGACACCTTTACCTTTAGCTATTGAATCCAACCGCTCGAGCGACCCACCGAATCAGGAGATTACAGAAATGATTTTACAGGTGAAAGTGATCTCTCCCGAGGCGATTGAGAAGGTGACTGAGGACCATCAACTGAATGGCGATCACACTCCCAAGGCCGGCGCCCGTCTCCTTCCCACGAACAACCTCGAATGGACTGTCAAGCTGGATAAGGTACTGTATTATGACCTCAGGAGAAAAATCGATAACTGACCTACCGTATCCATCCGCAATCATTACAGGGAAAGAGCCAAGTGCTGATCGTCAAGTACTCGGTCGACCATCCCTCATCGGAGAAACTCGAATTCGCCGAGCGAAACTGTCACTAAATTAATTATTATTTTTTACATTGACACACCGTAATCTCATGGGCCGGCATCTGTGACTTATTCAATGATTATCTCACCAATTTTTGTTATTTTCCCGTTTTAGTTACACATTCGACTTTGCTACGGATCTGTATAAAGCATTACTTAATTTTGTTTGACGAAAGTTCGAAATTGTGGTTCGAGTCCACTGCGATACCTGCCTTTTCATTTCGCTTTCAGATGAAGAAAGCAAGAATATTCCAGATACAAAACATGTCTGCTACTGTGCATCGCCTCAAGGTTGAGAAGGAGACCCTCAAGAAGGTAATCGTACAATATTTTCAGAAAAAAAAATCAATAATCGATTCGCAGGTTACGGTCTTCGAGGATCGTGCGGAGCTCAAGCGCGAGTTTGCCGTCGAATTGGCTCCCGGACAGAATGAAGTTGTCATCGAGGTACGGTAGCTACGTATTATCGATTATCTGATGGGCACTGCCTTTCTGATTGTGAGAGCGCCATTATATGAATTCAGTTTGCGTGCAAAATATATAATCATCTCGAATTTCTTTCAGCGCGTCTCGGGCTCGGTCGACCATGACTCTGTGCGCGTGACTGGCAAGGGATCCGCTGTCATCGAGGAGGTTCTGGTACGGAATTTCGTCAGTTATCGATTACCAGATTCCTACCGTAACCATTAAATATCGATTTTCCATCTACAGGTTGCTGATCGTCGTGTGACCGAGGGCGCTGGAGACTCGCCGAGAGCCAAGGAACTGAGGTAAATAATATCTTCAAGTCAAGAAATCATTATCAATATGTTTTGATCGCTTTACAAATGAATTATAGCTGCATTTATTATCTTATTTCCAGAGCTGAGAAGGAGGGACTTGAAACTAAGAAACGTCTCATCGATGATGAAAAGGCTTCGTTGGCCAAGAGAATCGAGGCCCTCGATCAGATGATTGGACAGGTAAGATTATTCATGACGCCGAGTGCAAGGAGTGACTGACGATGCGTAATATTATCATATTAAGGTTGGCTCCGGAATTGCTGCCCCTAAGGAAGCCAAGTTCACTGCTGATCAAGAAACTCTCGAAAGTGTCATTACTTTCTTCGATTTCTACGACAAGCAAGTCACTGAGGTAGTTGCTTCGTCTATTTCATGATAGATTTTGTTAAAAGTAATGTTTGTAACGAAATGATTTCAGCTCCGTGAAAAGCTGTCAGCGAATGAGAAATCATCGCAGAAAGTACAGGAGGAGATCAATGTAAAGCAGCACGAATTGAACCAGATCGAACATGGAGATTTCATCAAGTAAGTTTCACTTCTTGACAATTACATTTCCTTCTTACAATCTTGATTTTCCAGGGTCATCTCGATTCTTCTCGATTCTGAGAAGGGAGGAAAGGTCGAGCTCGAGCTGACCTACCAGGTAATTATTTATTTCATCCGCTCATCGGCAATGCGTGGTTCATTCATTCAAGTTCTGTTTTCTTCATGTATTTATTCTTCATTCAGGTCTGGGGAGCGAACTGGCATCCGTTCTACGATGTTCGCGTCGATACGAAGGAGGGAAAGACCGGAATGCAGGTTAGAAAATTCACTAAGATCACAAAATAGGAAACACGCAACATTACATAGAACGTGGATAAACATCATAAAAGTATCTGATAAAAATAAAATTATAAAATTTCCAGTTGTCCTACTACGGAAACGTCAGTCAGAGCACTTGCGAGGATTGGGAGGGTGAGTATTTTAAAATATTGAAAATATGTTTATTAAAATAAATATAATTCTAACGACTGAAATTACCGCATTTTCAATATTTTCAACGGGACAAAGTTCAAAAAGCATTCAATTATTTTCAGGTGCCCAACTCACCCTTTCCACCGCACGTCCCTGCCTCGGCGGTAACATCCCCGACCTCAACACTCTCGATGTCTCCTTCTATCGTCCTCCTCCTCCCTGCCCTCCGCCTCAGCCAATGGCCTACGGTGCAATGCGAGCGGCGCCCATGAGAATGTGAGTTTTGGTTTGGAAAGTTGGAGTCGGGCCTGCCGAGGCCTCGAGGCTCGAATTCTGTCTCGAGGCCTCTCTCTCTCATCTATCCCATTCGAGCAGCCTGATCGGCCTAAGTCGAAATTGATTAGGGGGACGAGAGTTGCTGGCTCGATTGTCACAACCCTGATTCGAACGAAACTGCTTGTACGAATGCAGCTGTAAATCCCAACTTCATATGAGCAGTTTTTCCCGATAGTACACAACGAGAACCTGTTCCCTAATAAGGTCATACCATTCCAGGGCAAAGATGTCGATGATGGCAGACCAGTTCGTCGGCGATTCGCTCGGAGGCGCGATGATGAACAGTGTATGTATTTTTTAGAGATCAAAGATCAAAGATCAAATTTACTGATTAGGCTGGTGAATCAGCGTACCTGAATTAGAAGTATATAGAGATCAAAGATAAATAATCATTTAGGTGGCCGCCGTCAACGCGCAGACTCTTTCCACCGAGTTCGAGATCACTCGTCCCTGTTCGATTCCTTGTGATGGAGCGAATCATAAGGTTGGAATATGTAGTAAATACCATTACAAATATGGTGTTACTGAAAAATCCCTGGGTAGATTGGGTAGACCTGGAGGATTCGCTAATCATCGTCTATTACAGGTCACGATCGGCATCGTTTCGCTCGAGCCGCAGCTCGTTCACGAATCGGTACGATATTTGCCGTTTTGAAAGAAATGTGACTCGAGAATCATCGTTACATGTTTCAGGTCCCAACCAAGAATGCATCTGCTTTCCTGACAGCATCAGCTATCAATTCCTCTCCTCTTCCTCTTCTTTCGGGACAAGCGAGCGTCTATCTTGATGGAGCATTCGTTGCTAAGACTCAGATTAAGGTATGCACTCATATTACAGCTTTCAATGATTTGACAATCAGTTTTTATTTTTTTCGTCCTCTTACTGCTATAAAAAATAAATAATTTATTTATAGCCGGTATCCCCTGGAGAACGTTTCACCGCTTCACTCGGAGTCGATCCCGCTGTGAAGATTGAATACAAACCAGCACATAAACACCATGAACAGGTAATGTATTCAGTAATGGTACATTTTCTGATGCTAGTTTTTGAATTTATGATTTACTGTTCCAGACCGGACTGATCAACAAATGGTCTTCTTCCGTAACCGAACAGAAGATTATCGTCAAGAATACGAGAGGCGATGCAGTTCTGTTGACTATTAGAGAACAGATTCCGAGATCGACAGATGAAAAGATTAAGGTATGACCAATAGGAGACAGTGACAGAATCGAAGAGAGGGAGGCGAACGCATCCCGGATAAATTTCATTCAGACGAAATCGACCGAATCAGGAGAATATGATAATCAATTTTCAGGTGAAAGTGATCTCTCCTGAGGCGATTGAGAAGGTTACTGAGGAGGCCCACGGAGAGAATCACACTCCCAAGGCTGGAGTCAGACTGCTTCCCTCAAACAATCTTGAATGGACTGTCAAGATGGAGAAGGTACACTATGCAGTGAATTTTTTTCTATCGTAAAGAACACAAATTTAGGCGCGTGTGACAAACATTTCAAATTCTTATTGCGTTACGTTTTTGATATTGTTCAAAACACACATAATTATGTATAGTATCTGCGTTGCCACTATATTTCCGATATTATTCAATTTTTCATTGCAGGGCACCAATCAAACGTTGACGATCAAATACGCTATCGAGCATCCTTCCAACGAGAAACTCGAATTCACCGAGAAATTCGACAACCAATAAGACGTCTACTATCATCTACCAACCACATTCGCACACCCAGTTCCAATATTAGAAGCCGGTCTCCGTATTCTCTGTGTATTCATGCTTTTTCGTGCTTGGGCATAAATGTTTCATCTTATATTTCGTATTTCATTGTTATCAGTGGTGCAAGTCCACTCAATTATCTGCGATGGTTGACTTCAAATATATTTTCTATATGAGACTCAGATACAAATCATGTCTACTACTGTGCATCGCCTTAAGATTGAAAAGGATACCCTCAAGAAGGTAATTAACATTTGTTTTGGAAAAGTAGTTTGGAAAAGAGACAACATTAGATTGGCAGGTTACGGTCTTCGAGGATCGTGCGGAGCTCAAGCGCGAGTTCGCAGTTGAATTGGCTCCCGGGCAGAACGAAGTCATCATCGAGGTACGGTAGCCATGGTTTGTTATCGATAACTGATTTTATTTCAGCGAATTTCTGGCTCAGTGCTCGATGATTCTGTGCGGGTGACTGGCAAGGGCGCCGCTGTTATCGAGGAGGTTCTGGTACGGTATTTGAGCATTTATTGATTATTCGGATTCTACCGTATCTAGCAATTAATGATTTTCGCTTTGCAGGTAGCCGATCGTCGTGTGACCGAGGGATCGGGAGATTCGCTGAGAGCCAAGGAATTGAGGTATAGTCGAAGAGAAATATTTTTTTTAAAGAAAGCATGTCTTACAATATGCTGCATATTTTTCGTTCTGCACCACTTTCCCGATCGCGATCATAGTTTGACTTTCCAGGGCAGAAAAGGAGGGACTCGAGACTAAGAAGCAGTTGATTGATGATGAAAAGGCATCTATCACGAAGCGAATCGAGGCGCTCGATAAGATGATCGGACAGGTGTCTTTTTTATAATATTTTTAAATGTCGAATTCCGTGCTATGTTTCTTGTTGTTATTATCCATGTTTTCTTCAGGTTGGCTCCGGAATTGCTGCCCCTAAGGAAGCCAAGTTCACTGCTGATCAAGAAACTCTCGAGAGTGTCATCACTTTCTTCGATTTCTACGATAAGCAAGTCACTGAGGTACATTAAATTATATAAATTGAATTAGTTTGAAAATTATTTATGTTAGTAAATAGGTTAGGAAAAGGGGTATCCCTGCCTCATTCATCGTCTAATTGTCTGTGATACCGTACACCCACAACGGAATCAATATTGAATTGAATTGAATCTTTTATTCAGCTCCGTGAGAAACTCTTCACGGCTGAAAGATCTTCGGAGAAGGTTCAAGAGGAAATCTATGTGAAACAGCACGAGTTGAACCAGATCGAGCATGGAGATTTCATCAAGTATGATATCATTATTGATGGACTCATTTTTTAAGAAGATGTTTGCCAACTTTAAAATTTCAGTAATTCATTCCAGGGTTGTATCGATCCTTCTCGATTCAGCTGAGGGAGGAAAAGTGGTGCTCGAACTGACATACCAGGTATTTTAATTAATAAGGTATAGTCCCAAAAGCATTATTGATGTCGAAAAACTTCTTTTTTTCAGGTTTTGGGAGCTAACTGGCATCCGTTCTACGATGTTCGTGTTGACACGAAGGAGGGAAAGTCAGAAATGCAGGTATAGAGAACATTCTGCTTATGTCATCCTAATCAATTGAAATGTCATGTAGCATAACGTTCTTAAATTCATCATTATGCTTCAGCTCTCTTACTACGGCAACGTGAACCAGTGCACGGGAGAGGATTGGGAGGGTCAGTTCCATTCACCTTGTAGTACCTTTCGACTTGTTCAAGCGCTAAAAAATCTAGAATTTGTATTTGCACCAAATGAAGATCGTTCCTTCCAGGCGCTTCACTAAGTCTCTCCACCGCTCGTCCCTGCCTCGGCGGTAACATTCCCGATCTCAACACCCTCGACGTCTCCTTCTATCGTCCTCCTCCTCCCTGCCCCGCGCCTCGTCCAATGTACAACTCGTGTGAGCGGGGAGTGCCGCAGATGGCAATGTGAGTTTTCTATGAACATGGTTGAAAAAGGCACAATCGACCAGTTAATCAAGGCACACGAAGTCCTGAGGGGATCACTACTATGCAATGACTAATGTGACATAGGACGATTTAAAAGCAATCGCTTTACAATTTGGGTTCAACTTTAGAAATTTTTTTTATATCGTACATCGCTCCCATTACCGAACAAACGGCCTTTTCTACCTTTTCTACCTTTTTTTCCTTTTCGCGAATTCGCGTTTACCCGTCCTAATTTTTGTTTCACATTTTTTGTTGACCCCGATAAGTGGACGAATACAAAAATTAGGAAGAGAAA
>LS486068.1:42026-73324 GCA_900490705.1 Pristionchus arcanus
ATGGAGAGGGCCGCGACTTTTGACACGTTCCAGTGATAGACTAAGGTTATGGGCATACCATATCCAAAAATTAGCCAAATCTGTAGGCGTCCACAAGTTTCATAAGAGATCAAAGATCACTTCCCGACTCAAATTTTGACAGTATGCAAATTTCGTGGACGCCTACAGATTTGGCTAATTTTTGGATATGGTATGCCCATAACCTTAGTCTATCAGTGGAAAGTGTCAAAAGTCGCGGCCCTCTCCATTTAACGAAATTAGAGCGGTTCTAACAATGTATTTACATTTCGTGACGTCATTTTTTGGATATTATTGTTTATAAAAAGCGTGGACGCCTACAGAATTTGCTAATTTTCTCAGCAAAGTTACTTCACATGCTGTACTAAACACCTGTGAAATCAGAACCAACGGCCTTTTCCTCCCCTTTGCATAAATGGACATCGCGCGCGCGCACAATTATGAAAAGTGATGGTGGTCCCTAACTACAATGTAAGAAAATAATTGTTATAGTTAGACTGGTTAAAAAAGCGCGAATGTAAAGCGACGCTAATTTCAAATGAGCGTTCGAGAGACTATTGACACTGCAGTAGATCATTCAGATTCATACTCTTCACAGAACTCTAGGCACTTGTCAGTGGATCAATGTGGAAAAAGTCTGGATGTTCAGATGCTTGATGTCATTTTTCTAGCATCACTATCATTTGTAACCGCAGCCTTAAACTCAAAATCTGTTGCCTCCCTCCTTACCCACACCACGATCTGCAAAGAACAACCTCACTGATTCATTCACAAATTCATCATAATAAAGCCATAATTTACAATATGTTCGGTGACAGAACAATAAGTTACAATGTCGTACTATGCAAGTGGAACCACAATCGATTTGATATTTTCAAAGCTTAGGAAATTAATAAATCAATAAATCTACTTCTTCTCCTTGGCAGCGACTTCCCTCTCTAGCTCGGCAACTTTCCGATGGAGTGTCGTCATGAGAGCAGTAAGATCCGACTTGAACTCGTCCAATTCGTCTGAGCATCTGCAAATTAGACTCTTATTATTTAACGAAAAGGGCTCCCTATGAGAAATTGCTAACGATGAGCCCCCTAGAAGTACTGGATACAGTTCTGTCCTGCAACCACAGAAAAATCAATGAAAAATCTGCGGGGCCCCTGGAACATAGCGGTTAACATCCCACATGTGATATATGAAGAGGTCAGGTTGGTTAGAGATTTTTTTGGTTTAGAACAAGGGGCCGATGGGTCGGATCGACATTCCATTTCTCCATCCTATATCACGAGCAAGTGAAACTCAAGATGGACCGGGAACTTTCAGGGGGTCCCGACCACTCGAATTCAATCGATATGTATGACAAATTCACGAGGATGGAATTCGGTAACGCTAAGGCAGACTAACTCAATGAATACCACCTACGAAAGGGTCCCGCATCTCTAAATTATTTTCCCACTCACTTTTTCCACACTTCAATGGCCTCCTCCACCTCCTTCTGCATGTGATCGAGGGCCACCGAGTGATTGCCCACCGCTGAGATCGCCTCCGAGTTCAGCACTACCTGCAGAATTATTAATTTTAATTCTAATTGCATGTAATTTAAATATTCTGAGCTGTGCGAGTTAGATAACCGTAGAAGTAGACCAATGACACTACTCAATTATTCAATATCCACTATGATCATCTAGATTTCACAAAGAGTTGATACTTCGAGCTTTCAAGATTCATCAATAATTCTACGAGTGCCGTCGCCCACCCACTAAAAAATTGTCGCAGCCACTGTTCTATACCATTCTACGAATTTCTCTGATTCATAAATGCCGTGTAGAAGATATGACAAATATCCTCAAGTCTCTGTGCGATTTCTTCATAATTCCCCTTAATATTGCTAAACTAGTAATTTAATTTTTTTTAAAAATGTATCCACAGACCTCGGACATCTCCTGGAATGCCTTGAGCTGCTCTGCCCTCTGCAGGATGAGATCCTCGCAGAATTGGATGGCGTTTAGCTTCTCGCCGAGAGGACGAGATTCCGTCTAAAATAAAGGGATCATGATTAGGGTGAACTTCAAGATGATTGACTCGCGTTATCAATTTCTCAATAGCTGATGAACAAGAGGCGAGCGAAAGCTAATGTAATAGGAAACAAACGACACAGATAATTATGTTGCTTCAATATAGGAGATTTTATCTACATTCTAGTTCAATTTTAAAACTAGCGAACTTGCACATACCATCATACTCCTAGCACTTATTCAAAATCTCCAAGTGGTGACTGACTATCGCAAACGTTGGTAAATTCTAGAATTCATTTTGAAAGTAGGTTTTAAAGTCGTGGTCTTCAAATTGGAGCTAATTGTAAGATGGATGTGTAACCACGCAGTGTATTCATCTATGATAGCAGAAGCTACTGACCTTGTGCATGAGCTCATGGAGCCGCTTCAGCTTCTCCGATGGAATATTGAAGATCCGTTGGAATCCTGAACAATCCCATTTTAGTGAATCGAGAATAGAGCCAAAGCCAACAATCACATCGCAACACAATAGAGCAATACTTTGATGCATCTTCCGCAATTGAGCTTATTTAGCAAGAAGTGAGGTTTAGTCTTCAATGCTGAGATAAAAGGTGAAACCTCGATCGATGAGGTCTTTCCGGAGCGCAGGGACGTCGAAGTCCTTCGGCTTGGCCTGCGTGTGCTCGTCGAGACCGAGTGCCTTCTCAATGGCGTCTAGTCGCTCCTCGAGGTGTTCCATGACTGCAAAACAGTAAGATTAAGCATTATGATGAGCAACACAACCTATAAATCTCCTAGAAAGTCAATGCCAAAATGAGGCGAGCGAGGCAAGACTTGAGAAGATACGGTAAGAAAAAGTTTGAGAAAAGTAATTCACGAACTGACTTTATTGCGCAATAATTTCACCAATTTTCGCGTATTTATCGATTATTCGGTTTTTCTGCTGTTTGATTGATATTTTTTCTTTCTCGAAATGTTAAGTGCCATGGTGACTACCTTCTGCGCACAACATTCGCGATTCTCAGCGCTGCGAAAACTCACTAGACAATATTGCGTGTGTGACCAGTCGCACTCGACTACCGCGAGCTCATTTGAAAGCTCCTGTTCGATTGTTTTCGTTTCTCTGCTCCTCTCGAGAGCTGTCGTCTCGCTTAGACGTCATCGTCGCTTCAATTCTCACTCATTCCATTGCTCTTAGAAGCCGCACGAGTCTCGCAACCTCGAGCAAGCCTCTCCACATCTCGCCCCACTGGATGACTTCAGTCATCATTCGACTTGAGCTGAGCAAAGGAGCGCCTGCTATCGACTTCTCCGATATCGCCTACGATATGTCCGAAAGTGAGTCGCCTCAACCTCTATTTATATTCTCTGAGTGAAAAGTTAGTTCAAAGTGTTCTTCAATTTGCCCTAAATCGATGTTGTTGTTCTGGTTAGTTCAACTAATGCATATCGATTTCAACCGTATAAGATATCAGACGTGCGCTGATTCATTCAATGGGTCTTTTTATTCGGGCGGAAGAGTATTAACATTGTTTTTTATTTAATATAAATAGATTAAATTTAACAATTAGAATAAGCATCTGAATTCCTAACCAGCAAAGTTCCCACGCCATCCGTTTCATCTATTGATGGGCTCAGTTCTCTAGTTACTGAAACTCAATAGTTCGGGAACTGACGGAGATGCATAATATTTTTGCTCATCTAATCCATACTTTCCAGACGTGCGAGCCGGTTCCGAGCCCGCCCCTTCCTCCGTCAAATCGATGCAGCCGCCGCAGCAGCAGCAGAAGAGCAGCACGCCCCCGACGGGCTGCTCGAGGGACGATGCTCCGCTGGGAAGACCGAGTAGCAGGAGTGGAGAGAAGAATGTGAGCGATATTTTAGTACTTTAATGTTAGACAATTAAGAAAACTGTGCCAAAAACTTGAAACTCGGAATATTTAGTTTTCTTGGTCAGTCTTGCATTTAGGTCGCATTTCAACGCATAAATAGTTTATTTATCAAAAATCAAGCCGAAGAAACTAGTTGAAATCGCGATTCTTCCAAATATGCGGAACTTGTGAAGCATCAATGTCGCTGGCGGAAATATTATTGCCGTGTAACTCGAACTTTCTACTGCTGAATTTAACGAGAAAGAATATTCTATTGAAAGCAACTTCCGTGGGTGTTTTAATAGTGAATCACTCCATACAAAACATCCACAAGTTTCGGTTCCTCGGATAATGATCATACTGTGAAGCGTAACTTCCGCTGCTCTTTTTTATTGGCGGTGTAAATCTATCATACCCAATGATTCCCGAGAAATAGTTCTTCGATTTATGATCCATCTTTGCAGCGCAACTTCCGCGGGGCGCGCACGTACTCGGAAGTCGTAGTGGAATCGTACGACCGAAAGGACCAGGCAGAATCGAGTAAGGGTGAGGGAGCATTTATTAACTTATTGATTTGTTTGTTTTTACCTTTGGTTCGATGTACATATCAATTCTTTGTGTTATGCGCGTATGTCTATTAAGTACGAAACGTAAAGGTTGTAGGACTAGCCTCCTTCGGAGGCTAGACCCTGCGGGTTGCATGCAGCCTGCGGCTGCAGTGAGGCTCGCTACGCTCGCCTAGTGAGCGGCCTGCGGCCGCTCGCGCTCGCTTCGCGAGCGAAGAATGAATTCGACTCCTTCTAATAGGATTAAAACCCCTCGATTTTTTCTTCCACAAAATATCGAAATTCCCCTAGGTATATGTGACTAGCCTCCTTCGGAGGCTAGACCCTGCGGGTGGCATGCAGCCTGCGGCTGCAGTGAGGCTCGCTACGCTCGCCTAGCATGCGCGCATCGTCGGGTGACATTTAAACCACGCGAGAAGCTAGTACAAATTATCCCGCACTCTACATCTCATAGTACCCCTCTTACTCCTCTACCGTATTCTCATATCCCTACCGTACCCCTATCTCCGTTCCCTACCGTATTTCCGATCTCCCTCTTTACCGTATCCCCTCTCCTCATCCTACCGTATCCACCTCCCCCTTCTTACCGTATCCTCTTCCCTCCTCCCCTGCCTTACCACCGTATTCCTATATCGCCACCATATCCCCCCTCTCCCCTTCCCACAGTTTCCCCTCTCCCTCCCTCTCGGATCCTCCTCCCCCTCCCTCAAGGATCCCCATTTCTCTAGGATCCACATTCCCTCCCTCTAGGATCCCCATGTCCATTCCTCAAGGATACGCCATTTCAAGGCACGATTTGCAGGTTGAGAAAAACTTACAGTATGAATAGTGTCAGTAAATGTCGAACACACGCGGTAAAATGGAGGGAATATTTCTTTTTCAAATTGTTGAAAATTTGAATTGGCGGGCAGTGGTTAAGCAGGTTG
Organism: Pristionchus arcanus; assembly: GCA_900490705.1. Classification (NCBI taxonomy): domain Eukaryota; kingdom Metazoa; phylum Nematoda; class Chromadorea; order Rhabditida; family Neodiplogasteridae; genus Pristionchus; species Pristionchus arcanus. The sequence goes on from LS486068.1 coordinate 47,414, forward strand.
GCGCGCAGCTGAGTACCCAAGTCGCGGTCGTCAGCAGAGCCGTGGTCTGTGTTTAGTCCGTGCTGAGTACGGTGGTTGTTCGTTATTGATTACCAATCAGCCAATCAGGAAAAAGTGGGCGGAGTCTTGCTTTTGCATTGACCCCAAATGCCGTGTCATGAATTTAATTAATCAGTTTTTTCTCGGTGAGCCTTCACTGCAGTGCTGATGCTGAAGATACTAAAGTACAAACTGGGAAATTTCAAAAATTGTGAAATACGTAACTCTGTTTGACACTATTTGATCAATAGCCTTGATTTATCTGCACTATTGACTAATGGTATTGGCAGTGCTGGTAGAGTAATAGAATTGTGCGAAAATGTTATTTGTTTTCACTTTTCGCCCAATACTGGTGAATTAATGTTAGGGAGGTTGGCGATTCACGAATGTATGAAGTGATCTCTAAATGCGATTCCCTCAATGAGACTGGACAAGATCCACTACAAATTCCACCTACAAGAAATACAATTCAGTGTGGTTTAACTGTTTTTAGCGTCAGTTCTCAATCATTAATCATGTTCCTCCTACAGTAATCCGCGCATCGACGGCATCCGCATGGTGTGCGTGCTAAACATCTCGGTGCACTTGTCGTGCCAGGACATCCTCAACTTCTTCTCCACCGCCCTCCCATCGATCGAGCGGATCAAGGTACGGTAGCACGGGAATACGGTAGCTAGGGTACGGTAGTGAAAGTTAGTAACATAAGTTTTGATACATTTTGAATAGAGTACGAGTTTTTTCCGCAAACAAGAGATATATCTGTATGGGAAGGGAACATGCAACATTGGTGCTGCAGCAGTTTCATGTAATGGAGTGTGTTGGTATGAATTCGATAGTTGGTATAGTTGGTATATAAAATTTTAAGACAAATATATATGATTGCGTACTTGATATTTAGAATATCGCAGATGCCAGTTTATTTATTGTAGATCAGGTTTCATTTGTGGAAAATATTACTCGAAACCCGGTAATAAACTCACCAAATCAATCCCAGGTGATACGAGATGAGACGCCTGGCATGTACATGATGCTGATCCTCTTCAAGTCCCCGGTGAGTTTCCCTTTTTTATCTGCCGAAGGCTAAGTTCGAAATACTGCTACATAGGAAACCTGCCACTTTTGTGGTTCAGATGTGGACTAATAGGATTGATGTGATTCAGTATCTCGCCCTAGTTGATTGAGATATTACAACTGCGCAAACATGCTGACAATGAGTCTGTGTTTCATAAGCGCATTACTAGGCTGTGGTGGACCACCATCACTGATGGGTTGGCTACTACATTTTCAAATATAATATTGTTAGCCTAGTTTACCTTACTGCATTACGGAGTATGTGCTAGTATCCGATTAGACTAATATTGCCAAAAACCTACGGATTGTCTGTTTCATCAACACTTTATAGTCTTGCCTGTGTTTTGAATTCAATCACCTCTCGTTACTTAGAAATTAGGACAAAAATGAGTAAAAATTCCGTGCCCATAGATTCACTGTGTACCGTAATCATCCATAACCAATCCCCAACTGACTTAATTTCCAGGAGGACGCGGAGCTGTTCTACTCGGACTTCAATGACCAACAGTACAACACGCTGGAGACGGACCGATGCATTCTCCTCTTCGTGGAGAATATGGATATTGTGAGTGGATTACGGTAGAATTAAGGGGAAATTTCGATTATTGGTCTAGTAAGTTCGAGTGAGAAACATGACGGAAAGTGAGAATGATTGGGCTGAAACACTTTGAAAAAAAATGGGCCAAAAATCACCGGAATGCCGATTACGGTAGCAATCTGGGGCTCTGCAACTTTTTTGCTTCAAAAGGTAATGATATTCGAACTAGAGACCGCATTTCCGATTTAGTTGAGTTTCCGAGCTAGTAACTTGTAGTTTTGCTGTTTCAGCTACATGTAACATTCTAATTAGTGTTCAGCATGCAATCTTCCATAGAATACTATTATTAGTATCAACAAAATAGAGATGCCGTATTTATGCTTCAATAACCCCTCACATACCAGTCAGTGAGCATGGAATTGATCAAGACTTGTTTCTCCTTCCACAAACGAATCCATTCCAGCTGGACGAGTCTGCCGTCCCTGATCTCGTCGAGCTGCCCACGTGCGCCGTGTGTCTCGAGCGGATGGACGACGGGGTACGGTAGATATTGATTGAGGATTACGGTATCGATTTTTTGGGTTAGAAGAATGCTAATTTTTTGGAACCAATGGGGAGCTGTCATTGAAATATACTCAATTCATCATGCCAAGTAGCAAAGTTGAAACCGCAAAGGCGCAACCGCCACTTGACAAGTTCCGTTATTTGGTTATAATTATTTGGCTACATTTAGTAATTCCTTTAATATCAGGTGATCACGATCTTCTGCCGGCACTCGTTCCACGCCGTGTGCATCCAGAAGTGCACTGATACGATGTGAGTACGGTATATGATAGTATTGTAGTACGGTCACTGATGGGCTATATCCCCGCATGATCATCTGAGTGCGGGGACGTATCGATTGGGGAATCGGATTTGCTAGTTTCGACGCGATAATCCAATAGATTTGCTGAATTTGTAAATTTTCAAAACAAGTTGTATTGGCGTTGCACGTGTTGGACATGAGAGCGATGAGCGTGATTGGTTCAGTACGGCATCTGGAGATGGTTGAATAAAATAAAGAAACTATCTCACGTGAATTTAGTAATGTAGATTACTGATTGATTCAAACACTTAATCGAATCAGATGTAGTAGTTTCAACGCGAAAATCCAATAGATTTGCCGAATTTGTACATTTTCAAAACAAGTTTCTTTTGCGTTGCAAGGATTGGTTATGGGAACGATGAGTGTGACTGGTTCAGTGTTCACTTCAGGGGTTGGAAAATAAGTAATGAAAAATCTCGGGTGAATGTAGTACTGTAGATTATTGATTGATTCAAACACTTCATCGAATCAGATTGAGCAGTTTCAACGCGATAATCCAATGAGATTTGTTGAATTTGTAAATTTTCAAAACAAGTTGATCTGACGTTGCACGTGTTGGATATGAGAGGGATGGGTGTGGTTGGTTCAGTATCTTTATCAGAATACCAACAATACTATTATAGATGCCCGATTTGCCGCTGCACGCAGACGCCCGAGGCCGCCGCGAAGCAGTGAGTTATTTTATTTACATTTAGTTTAATTATTTTTTTATATTTAAAATTTGAAAACATTTGAAAACATGGTCATTCAAAAACAATAGTATTCGAGCCGAATATCATTCGTATTAGTTACGGTTGCGTTACATTGAGTGGTCGTAGTGTGGTTATCGAATACCATCGCAACAGGCACAAAAAGCTGTATTCCGCAGCATGCACACTTCTGTTTCAGCAAATACTCAATATGCCTCGGATCACGGTAGGATTGTTAAAGCTAGGGTTGGCCATTCGGTGTTTGCAACGTTGCAATAGAGGCTCTTCACTCGCCCTTGCATTGCAACGTTGCAATGGAGGGGAGGGAGGATTGCAACGTTGCAACGAGAGGGCGAGAGGAGGGGGAGGGATGCAACGTTGCAATGGACGTTGCAACGTTGCATCCCTCCCCCTCCTCTTTTCCCTTGCGCACACCGCCTCTCCCTGCTCTTTCTAACCCGGCGCGACTAGAGTGCACGTGATACTCTTCTCTAAGTCCCAAAAGGTAATTTGCGCTAGCACCGAAGGCGTTCAATAAATCTTTATGAATGAGATATGCTTTATATCAACATCAAGAATAGTGTTTAAAACTAAATTATATTCGATTTAAATTTACGCTGAGAGTACAATGTATTCGCGAAAAATTGAAGAGTGCACGGAATTTTTTTGAAATTAGCTGATATTGAAGAAATTGGCGAAATATCGGGGTTAAAATCGGTTTATTTATCGTCATCATGATAAAGTCCAAGAATTTTGACTCGGAAATTGTTTTCCGAACTCGGAAGGTAGCGAATCGATGCAACGTTGCAACGTCCATTGCAACGTTGCATCCCTCCCCCTCCCCTCGCCCTCTCGTTGCAACGTTGCAACCCTCTCTCCCCTCCATTGCAACGTTGCAATGTCGCAATCGTTTAGCCAACCCTAGTTAAAGCTTGTGTTCCCTTTCTTTAGAACAAACAAAACAAACCGAACAAACACAAATCAACAAAAGATCCTAGAACTAAACTGATTAAGGGCATAATTTAATTTTATTTAAATGATTACTAATAATATTCTCGCAGACGCTGCACGGCGTGCGATCAGGCGACGGACCTGTGGATCTGTCTCATCTGTGGATACGTCGCGTGTGGGCGGTACAGGGAGGCACACGCATTCAGGTTGGTTATGGATGGTGAAATTACAAGGAGTGTGGGAAGTTTATCTGTGGATAAATCGTTAGTAGAAGAGTTCGACTCACGCGTTCAGGTTAGTAGACGAATGTGAGGAATCCAATAACTTTTGTTACCTTATTTGGTAGATTGCCCAATGAGGTATTTGTTGATGGGAAAAGAGCTGCTAGTTCTGGTACCTCCTGATTAGATATTTCACCCTTTGACAACCCTACAATTTCATGCTTCACGCACAGAGTATAGCGGTAAGGATTCTGATTACTTCAATGTTACAATTATTTTTTTTTACAAACAAATTGTAAAAACTTTCGACAGCTAGCAGCCACGTGTGTGTTTCAACGAGCTCATATAAAATGTCGCCGTTGACAGTTCTGATTCCAATCCATTGTCGCATTGATGAATTCCTCAAACTAAATTTGATTTCTCAGACACTTCGAAGAGACGCAGCACACGTTTGCACAGGAGGTGGGAGGTAATCGAGTGTGGGATTATGCAGGGGACAACTACGTCCATCGACTGGTGCAGGTGAGGAACTCTATCAATAGAGGCGACTTCATAGCGGTGGGAAACTCTAGGCGAGCCGGGTTTGAGAGGATGGTGCGCGCAGAAATACGCCTTTTTTTCAATTATATGCGTCGGCTTGAACAGGTGAGCATACTCAAATTGCTGATGGAATTGTGATTGTGATCGTGATCTGTATTGAAAATAACCCAAACATGTGCGAAGGATAGTGTCACTAGAAATTTAGTGGAATCGGGCGGTCAGGAGATAATTATGTACAAAAGCTCGTCGTAGCATTAATATCCGTGAAAATTGGTAGATTATGAGATCCTGATGCATCTTCGAATCACCTATGCAAAAGAACATGGGGCTACGAGGCCTCGAGACGGTGATGAGCGCGACCCTCCAACTCCAGGTTATCGGGGGGTGCATCAGTGAAAAATCGATATTTTTCGGGGGTACTATGTCTGACCGTTGGTCCGATCGCGGGGGTACACCCCAAAGTTGGAGTGGTCGCTCATCACTGCCTCGAGACCGCGTTGATGAACGATTGTGTTTGCTATTGCGAAAAATAATAGGCTACAAGTAGAATAGGATGCATCGTGATATTATGGTGCATAAAGTGAAGAAGTGATTGATATTCCATTACAGGCGGAGCAGGACGGCAAGCTGGTGGCGGTGGAGAGAGGACCGGGAGTGGAGAACGATGAGAAGGTGAGTGAATGGTGGAAGGAATGATGGGGGGGGCATTCTGATATCCTGCAACCGCGATATCGGATGTGGTTAGGATTGTATTTACCTGTTTAGCGTAATTTAGAGGTATTGTATTAGGCCTGAGCGGAAAAATTTGCGCCAGATAAAGAGCAAAAGATGATGAGAATTGAATTGTGATGTTCACCCGGGAGATGCGTGTGTCAACTGTTCATAATATGAGGGATGAATGGAGAGGAAACGATATCTCTTGCTGTCTTCTTGAAAAAAATTTCACTGAAACATATTTTCTTACATGCCCTACATTGAATTTTGGGTTGTTACTTTTTCACCCGGCGGTTACGTGCACTAATTGCGGGAGATAAGTGGGGATACCCGTTAAGAAGTAATGCAAGAGCGTATTCCTTGAACAATGCATTACTCAGAAACATCAGCGTGTTCAATGCTGCATGATTTAGGGTTACTGTATTAAATATTTTAAATTAATAATACATATATGTGCAGGTGGAGGCAGTGACGCTCGAGTACACGTGCCTGCTCACGAACCAGCTGGAGAACCAGCGAAGGTGAGTTAAGGTTTCATTATCGATATTTGATCAGTTGTTACTGTGCTGAACACAACTTGGTTATTGGCTGGTGCGTTTCTTCACTGTGATACTAGATTCATGAACGATACTTGATCTCATTGGACCTTAGCTCGCAATTGGAAAGTAATGAGAAAGATATCGATCATGCATTTGAAGGTGAATCTGTTGTAGAAAACTTGAACTTCACAATAATTTCACATGGAGATTTTCGTGCTTCACGAACTGATTGTAAGATTGGGTGGGAACTCAAAAGTGATGAGATTGCGGTTAGCGCGTGAGAAAAAAAAGCAAAATTGTTAGTACAACAGGGAGGATATATGCTTCACTGTCAGTAGTTAAGAGTGACGAGGCCTCTTGCGTTAGTGCTTGTTTTGTTGTTTGGCAAAAAATGTGAATTCGTGCACTATGAGCTCTACGTATTGTTGGGGATCACTCTGTTAACAATACATCTTCTTTCATGTTCAGAGAAATACTATTCATTGGAAAAGGTGGTTTGGTGCATCACCGATTCACTATATCAATGAGGCCACGTTTTGAAATGAAGCACGCTGTTAGTGATTAGACGTGAAAAGATTTGCAGTAGCGTTAGCTTTGCCGCGTATCTGAATAGAGTAACATGTTCGTTGAAGAGAGATCGAAAGGTGACGGAGTGGGGGCATCCGTAAATAGAGATCGGGCGCCTTTTAGAAAAAGTGACAGCCCACCAGGCAGTGGTCGAAAAGTATGTCAACATCAACATGAGGTGCCCAACGAAGTCAGGCAAAATGTTCGTCTAGGTGCCCGAAAAGTTGGAGTTTCAAGTGTTCTAACCAAGTGTGAAAGCATTTGTTTTGCCATTTTTAGGTATATGTGCCCGAAAACATCCGGAAATATAGGCCTAGGTGCCTGACAGCAAAATCCAGTTGACATGACTTTTCGACCACTGCCGCCAGTGAATGCGACGAGTGGGGGATAGGGTGGAATGGAAAGGAGTCCTTAACTGATTCGTCGTCCCTTCAGATACTTCGAGGCGGAGCTGAGTAAGGTGGAGCGGGCGAGGAGCAATCTGGAGAAGATGGCCATTGCCCAGGTAATTGAGTTAATTAGTTATCGTTATTATTAAATGGTAAATGTGACAGGGTCAAGATAGAGTACTGTAGGTTATAAGTTTTGTTACCTCATGTCATGGATGAATTGAAACGTTGACGAATCTTAAGGTATTGTAGACGGGCTGAAACCGAAGTTCGTCATGCCAGGAATGTGGGTGAAAAGATTGTGAATGTGGGATGTAGCTAGAATAACTGCGGGAAATAACACGCATGAGGCTAGCTAATCAGTAGTGAAGGATTTTAATATTAGACGACGCTGAAACTCGATAGTATTTTTGCTCGTCGCTAGCCTCTTCATATTGAAACGATGACACTTCTCTGGAACACGTAGTGCTTTTGAAACCGCGTTTCTCGTGGTTTTGATAAAGCTGCTGCATACCAAGTATTCTTGCTGAATTTACCCCTCACCCGGTTTCTAATTTCTAGTGTAGAGATGATGTCTTACAATTACGATGATACTGAAAACAGCTGTTTTTATTTATTTTTTTACTTAACATTTGTGTATCCAGCATCGCTATTCCACGGTTTTGCATCATCATATGTTCAGTCTGAAACCTCAATCAACTCGGTCCCCCATTTGATCCCTTCCCGTTCAATTCCCCTCTCTCTCTCCTCATCTCCCGTGCAAACGTCGGGCTGCACTCTTGGTTCCAAATTTGATCCACTTCCAACCTAATTTCACCCTTTTTCTCTCTTCCGATCTCTCCAATTGCCCCGCTCTCTCGCCGCTCTCTAACCCTCGCCCCGCGCCACTCCTCCCACAGTAAATTTGCCACATTCTTTCAAAATCGTCGTTTTTGGCGCGCGCTGCAATTTTTCTACGCCAGTTTCCGACACCTTTTGCAAGAGATTCCCCGCACATCCGGTCTCTCACTTTTGCATGGTCCCTCGTCGGTCTCTGACTGTCTGGCGGCAGAGGGGTCTCTCTCGAAACCGCATGGTCTCTCGTCACCGGAAGCCCGATCTCTGGACCCTCCTCGATCCCCGCAGTCTCTAGCCCGCTTCTATCACCACCATTTCCGGTGAAACGGCGTGATTAATGAAAAAGAAGAATGGGCGGATTTGAGAATGGAGGGGGATCAAGGGAGAGATTAGGGGGATATCTCGGTAGGGAGAGGCGAGGGGGGAGGGAGGAGGAGGGGATATCAAGAAGCGCAAGGGCAATAGGGAGGGTGATTTGGAATTTTTAAACACCAAGGCTTCAAGAAATTAGCAATGTGAGCGCCGGCTGGGTTATGAGATCAGGATGAAACGTAAAGTTGCCTGTGGCAAATGCAATGTACCAGCGTGAATGCAAGATGGGCAATGAGAGGGTGATGTGGAATTTTTGGATACACAGTCAAAGTGAGATTAGCAAAGTGAGGGGAGGCATGGTTATGGAGTGAAGGTGAAACATGAAGCTGCGGATGGCCAAAATTATGAGAATTCGGATGGATTTATGAATTTGAGATGAACTAGCTGTGAGGTATGGGCAATTGACTATAATATCGGACCAACGCGGTTGCACTAGGGTATGGAGTGAGGGTGAAACGCGAAGCGGATGTGTAGTTTCCAATGTCAGCATTCTTAACAAATTTCGTAGATCGAAAAATTCACAAGCAGGGATTGCAATACGATTTGACAATGAGTGATGAATAGACGGTGAAACATAGATTAACTTTCAAAAATTTTGATGATGTTTCCTTTTTTATCATTGTAAGTGGTGGTTCGAGACGCTTTGAAAGGATGATCATCGTCCTTGTTTCACACAGTGATTTGAGTAGACGATGAAACACAAATCTGATTTCACTTTTGATAATGGCTTTTGTAATTTTCTTTTGCAGCTCGAAGACGTGGAGGCGCAGCTGAAGCGGGCGGTCGACGAGTGCAACAAAGGTGAGGGTGGGCCGTTAGCAGGGTATACGGTTGGGTACGGTAGAGTTGGGGGAGGGGATACCGTATTGATTGAGAAATGGTGGCTGTGTGATGATATATTGAGGCCCTCTGGTGAGATTGAAAGGTGACGGTGTTTGGGGCATCCGCAATTTCACACTTGTCACCTTTCCCACCAGCGAGTAGACAACTATGGTATTCTGGAAGGGGGGGGGGGGGGGGGGTGTTGGGTAGATGGCTCGGTCAGGTGTTAAACTGGGCAGCTGTAATTATTTAATATTTTGTTTGTAGTCGGATTCAGTAATCTGGGAGAGGAAGGATTGGCAGATTATGATCTAGGCAGCTCCCGATGATAGGTCCACACTGGGTAGAGTATGGAGAGTAGATGGGTAGGCCACTTGTATGGATTATGAACCCGATATGTTAGCATCTACAGAGGTAGGAATATTCGACTACAGTAATCCGGTGGAGTAGGTAACGCAAAAATGTCTCCGAAGTCGATTACTATAGTTTCATTGGGCCAGGAAAAGCAGCAATGGTTGAAGACGACATTCAAGTTTTTTGGCTGTGGTTGACTTTGAGTTTCACGCGATGCTCAAGTCATTGAATTGTGTGTGGGCTTTAATTACCTTTCGTGATCTTCTGGAACAGTAAAAATCTATGATCTTGTCATGATATGTGTCCAAACGAGCTGCCTGATTACGAGTAAGGTAGAGAGGTGTTTCCACGAATTCTCAATTGATCAATATTTGCTTGATGATCGATGGACCTTGCGCGTACTTCACAATGAACAACATTTGTTATTTTAATTAACTAAAATCTTTTTTTCAGTGCGTGACGAGCTGGACGCGAGCAACAAGGCGAAGGGCGCGGCGGAGAAGAAGCAGCAGACCGCCATCACCAAAATGAACAAGGCGAGCAATGGGAAAGGGCGGAGGGGTGGGCGCACCCAGGGGCACACCATGGGGGTTACGGTAGAATGGAATAGTGCGCTTGAGGATTAGGAGTAGTCCCCGAATCGAAACAATGCATCGTAGCGCCCGGTGGGAGCGGGCTTCAATGAATTCACAAATAAGTTGTGGGAAGCAAGCTTTGATCTTCTCCTTTCTTTTATTTTCTATCTGAAAACGATCTAGTGTAAGTCCGTTAGAATTTTTTATTGATGATCAGTTTATTGATGATTATTGAAAAAGATGATACCTTAGTTGCTACATACAATTCGTGGTTCCCGAAGTCACCATGCTGAATATTCGGACAACGACTTTAAACTCAATCGGAATGTGCGATCCCGCGTGGTCAAGCGGGGATGTAACTGATCCTATTTAGAAGCATTATAGTAACCTGAAGTGATTTCAGCTGAGCGCCGACCTGGCCGAGGAGCGGAGTCTCAACGCGATCGTCCGATCGGATCAGGAGAAGTGGCACAAGCAGGTATACGGTAGGATACTGTAGAGGAGGGGGGTACGGTATTGATTGATATAAGGTAGCTTTGTAATAATATAATGGTGATATCCATAGTTTTGGGGCGTCATCGCGTGCGACAAGGGCGATACGGTATCGTTAGAGTACGGTATCTCAGTGATTGTGTGGGAGTACGGTAGTTCGATGAGCCGCATTCCTAATCGTCGTCATCTTTCAAGGTGGAGTCGCTGCAGAAGGAGTCGGCGGAGCAGAAGGAGAAGTACGAGAGAGTGAGTGAATTGAGAATTGGGAAAATTGGGTTTCAGTCGAGAGGGAACGGCGGGATGATTCAATGGTTCATGTTCAATGATGGTTCAATGCAATGGTTACATCGGGAAGTTTTTTTTTTTTAATCGAGTTTGAGAGGATTGGAGAGGTGAGATATATTTTTCATAAGAGCATCATCAGGCGATTACGGTATTGGCCCAATATTTATCGATGAACTCACGAAATTTCAACGTTCAGTGGGAGATGTGGAAGTTGTGTTTCAGTTGATAGACATATGCTGTTGATCACTGGCATTTCAATGTGTTGAGAAATCCCGTGTTGTACACAATTAATAAACGAGTATGGTGTAGTTAATGTTTGCTTATAGGAGGGAAAAGAGGGAGGGAGGAATTCAATACGATATTGTAATCTATCTAAAAAAATAATAATGAGCGTGTGAGGTCGGACTTAGGAGAAGTTGTGTTTCAGTAGAAAGACATGCTTTTGATGACGAGCACTTCCATATCCTTGTGGCGAATCCTTTACAGAGTTTAAAACGAAACGCGGTTGGCTGTAGTTCCATTGCTTCCAGAATGTGGTCGGGATGTGCTAGGATTGTTGATAGGTTGTTTGTGGTGCCATTTCAACAATGTAAAATGTCTCTAACCTAGCTGATGGTAAGTTTCACGATTCCCATGAAAGCAAATGTAGACTTCAAGATTTGATAGGTCATATTCTCCGTCCTCTGGAAAGTGATAATCATATAATTAACTTAATTAATCGCAGGAAGTGACGGAGCTGCGTGAGCAATTGCGCGACGTGATGCTGCACCTGGAGGGAGGAGAGAATCTGGAAAGACAGGCGACCGAGGCCGGAGTGACCAGGGAGGAGGTACGATATTGAGTACGGGGTATAGGGTACGGTAGCTTATACTGGAGCTTTTTACTATTTATGTAGCGTGTTTTGAGAGACACACAACTGACAAGGTAGGAAGCAGGAGTGACCAGAGAGGAGGTACGGTATTGAGTACGGGGTATAGGGTACGGTAGCTTATACTGGAGCTTTTGGCTGATTATGCAGCGTGTTTTGAGAGACACGCAACTGACAAGGTAGGAGGCAGGAGTGACCAGGGATGGGGTAAGGTAGAGAGGATTCGGTAGTGATAGACAGGCTTGACGAGAGAGCACGGTATTTGGGACGCGGTAGTGGATGCGGTTACGGTAGCGCATGCTAAGGCATCCATATTCTTGGTGGTTTCTAAAACGCTCCTGGAGAGACAGGCGACCGAGGCTGGAGTGACCAAGGAGGAGGTACGGTAGAGAGACTGTAGTGAAGGGTACGGTAGCATTTCCTGGAGCTTTTGCTGATTATGTAGCGTGTTTTGAGAGACAGGCAACTTATAAGGTAGGAGGAGTCACTAGGAATGAGGCACGGAGCATACCGTAGCGATAGGGGTACGGTTAAGATAGACAGGCTTGATGAGAGAGCACGGTATTAGGGATACGGTAGTGGATGTGGTTGCTGTAGCGCATGCTTGGGCATTCGTATTCTTGGTGGTTTCTAAAACGCGAGGTAGGCGACGTCGGTGCTGTGGTAATGCGGTAGGGTCTGGTGATGCGAAATTTTGAGCGAGGAGCATACACGGTGAGGTTCTGTTTCACCAAATCAGTAAATTTGTTGAGGCGGTTTGAGATTCGATCATTATTTGATTTGGGGTTGTAGGATAAAAATATAAATGATTATTGTTAAAAATCGATTGCTTTCCAGATGGAGCAAGGAATGCTGGAAGTGCCTCCTGCAGAGAAGAAGAAGCAGCGAAGACGAAGCAACAAGAAATGAGAAGGAGTACGGTAGTCGAAGGGTACGGTAGTCAGGGACCATCGTCCTGGCACTGTGCTAAGACCCCACACTCGCTCCGTTTTTTTTGCTTGCAAATATTTACTAATTATATATTTATTGATAGTTGCTATTGTCTGTTATGTTGTATACATGTCTGTCCTATCGCTTTAGACTGGTTTTATGTCCCGATCCATACAGAATTCCCGCGCACGGTTTGACACCGGTAGACCATCCCGATTATTGATTATCGATTAATGATTATTGATTGATTTCACCCTCTCGCATGAATTCCATCCGCTGTTTCTCGCCTAGTATCTCATCTCATTGTCAGAAAATTTGCGATATTCAATGAATTTGTTTATTTTTATGGCTTTACAAAGTTATTGACACAATAACAACAATATTTACAAACAACAAGAAGGTTGTCGACGGTTAAAGCGATTCGGGAAGGGGGGACTCGAGAGGGGAAAGTTTGTTATAATTTATTTTCGATGGGTACCAAAGATCACTGTGGCCTCAAAACGTTGAACTTTGTTCTACGGTTGAAACATAGTCCAAAGTTCGACTGATCAGCAGTGTAAAATCTCCATTTCCTATGCTTTTTGTGCAGCTCGCGATCAGCCTTCGACACTTTGTCACTCGAAAAATAACGCCTGCGAACTGAGATTAGTGGTGTTGCAGTGACCTCCAACGGAAGTGGTCGAGGAAAGAAGAAGAAGAAGGGAGGAAAGTAGGGGGGATTGAGAGAGGTTGATTTACGGTCGATGCGGGGATTTGGTAAAGCTTACGCGAGAACGAGCGAGCGAGATAAGCAAGGTTGCAAAATTGGATCTTGTCAGGCTATTTGATCAGTTCACTTTATCACGGAAGACCCCGAGTTGTTGAAAGAAAGTTGTCCCAGTCTATGGTGTTTAGCCGGTCAGGATCCGGGATTTGTCGCGGAAGCGCCGGGGATTAGGCAGATAATTGGGGGATGGAAGAGAGGAATGGTCTGTCCCTCTCATTTTGCCATGCTCTCTCGTGTCTCTGACTGGCGAGAGATCAGGTAAAATGGAGAGACGGGGAAGCTTAGGAATGATGATGAAGATGCGTCATTCGATCACGCGGGAGGGATAAGACCAGAAAGGGAAGACACGGAAGCTTAGGCATTTGAATGGTGTATGAGACAGCAACCCGCATGCTTGTCTAACTCTCTCCATTTCGCCTGCTCTCTCGCCCTGTCTGACCGGCGAGGGAGCGTGCGAAATGAAGAGACTTACGCCCCGCATTACATACTCTAGATGGGAAATGTCGATACTCTATCTAGCTATAATATATATTTACAAAAATATGCGAAAATATGCTAGCGTTCGTCATGGCTTACAGGGTGTGATCTACCTAGGAACGGGCTGGGACTGTGGCGGTGTGGTGGTACTGTATCCACACACGCGCGGGATTTGGTCGTTCTTCTGCTGAGATCGGTGGTCAAGGAAGGCGTTTTCGCCCGTGGTGTGGTCCTGGGTGCAGAACGCGCGGCCGCCTTCTCCGATTACTCGGCGGGCGTCTCGTCGCACACGGTTACGGTATCGCTGAAGCGGGTGCGCTTGAATGAGTCGGTTGAGGGCGTCTTGCGAATGGGCGAAGTGGGCACTGAGGGAGGCTCGGACATCGTACCGAGGGACCTGCAAAAAAAAAGACTTTAAAAATCACAATCGCAGCGATTTTCCAGAGGACTGATGGGGCTCATTTTTGCTATAGAAATCATTGTGGATTCTCATCACTCTTAGGAGGATTGCCAACTATTGAAGACACGTTGAAACATATCTCGCACTTTTGATTCATCACTGTTCGCAACTGATAGATCGGTGGTGGAGGAGCGCTCCTTTTGGTTTTGACAGAGAATAAGGAATACTTACCAGATGGACTGACGTCGGGGCGGCTCGATGTACGCGACCGTTGTTGAGAACTGCAATTTAGGAAGTTTCGAAAGCCGGAATTTGAACTAGCCAAGGCCGGAAAATAGGCTGGGATTCCTGACCTTGGTCATCTTCGAGTCCTTCCTCTGCACGTAACCGTCCTTGTACTCGAGTTCGAATTCCTCGCTGGGGCCTGAAAGAGGAATCATCACGATATTCAAGAGCCAATTCAGAGCGAATTATTGTATCGTGAAATGTTGTCTCGCACTCAAAAACACAGATCTAGTAGACAGCCTTTCGACCGTTCCATTACTGGAGCCAGGCTCCATGTATTAGGTTTTTACAAGTTTGGCTCCAGATTCAGGAAAGTGTTGATGTGGGAATAAATTACGCTTTTTGAACCATTGGATAGTGCATCTTTAGAAGCCGGGAACCGGATTTGGGAATCCGGGATACAGGAGGAAGATCCGGAATTTAGGAGGGTAACTCACCAGCCGTGGTGTTTTTCCTACTCGGCGTCAACGAGTACTTCCTCACCGCCTCCATCATGTTCTCCGGCTTTTTGGCTGAAATTTGAACCATTATTTCTTCTCGAAAAGTCGAATAAAAAGACGAAAGTGCATTGTGTGTGCGGGGTGACCCATCACTGCTTCGCCTCAATGGGCCCTTTCAATCAGCGATGCCTAATCATGAGCAATTCATTCTGCACGCAGATTTAAAGCGAAATGGAGTGGCCCTGATCACGATTCTGCACTTCTTCGACAATGTGGAGCGGTTAGGTTTCAGCCTTGCCATATATTTGCGCGAATCGTGCACCCTCTAATTGCGCTAAGTAGGTCACTATATCATACACTATATCGTATCCTACTGTATCCGAGGGCAGTTTCCGTATCCTACAGTATCTGAGGATAGCTACCGTAACCCTTCTCAATCAACCGTACCTCTGCTCTCCTCGGGGCCGCAGCAGCAGGTGCAGATGAGCAGTGCGCACAGGGCGGCAGGGATCATGGCGATGGCGAGAGGAATGAGGACCAACTCGATCGGGAACTTCTGGCACGGAGCGACCTGGAATGGAGTACGGTAGGGGTACGACAGGTGGTTATCGAGTACTGGTATGAGGTACGGTAGGGTTACGGTGGCTGGATAGTAATTACTGGAAGGGTACGGAAGAAGTGTGGTAATTGATTATCGATTACTGTACGGGGTTCGGTAGCCGGGTATCGATTACTGACAATAATAAGGCGCATGGCTGACAATGTCAGCTTCGGTCTAAAAAAAGCTCCCAAATGCTCATGGATGATTCATTCGTTCTAGAGAGTTTCCATGGATTAACTGAACAAAAAAACGGAAAATCATCAATACCTCAACTCCCGATGAGCGCTTCGTTCGATTCGTAGGGTGAATGTCCTCTAACAAGTCGGTTGCGTCGGTTCTGAAATGAGGAATGGTTAGGTTTCACCGCCTCTTCGTATCTTTGAGAATTCCGATTTGCTTTAATATGTCCGCGAATACCGATGTAAAAGTTTCGAACATTATCTGGCTGATATTTACAAATTATTATTAAGTTTTTTCTCTGAAATACTCCGAATAAACTTTTGAATAAACATTCATTTGAAGCTAAGCCCTGTTCTCATTAGATCGAACAGCTCATCACTTCCCTTTCCTCAATCAATCTTGCGCTTATCTCCTCTTTCACACCTTTTGGCTGCTTTTTGCGCCGTTTCCGACAGATTTGGAGAGGAAGAGAAAAGGAAGGAAGGAAGGGGGAGGATGAGAGAGACAAATCTACCCGCAGCTAAGGTCAGAAACGAGCGAAGATAAAACGGAAGTGTTCGAGAGGACTCTCTTACTTTCCCGTGGTCTCTCGCTGCGTCTGACCGACGAGAGAGCACGGTGAAATGAGAGAGTCAGACGATTGTTCGAGTGATAGTGAGAGATAAGGAACTAAATTCGCCCCTCGATCTCGTTCGACTTCTAGTTTCGACCGATCTTTTGATGGTTACGTGCACTCAAGTGCGCTGAACTGAACGATTTTCGATTTTGCGTTTGAAAATTAGCTAATGCACCTCGAAAATGAGGCAATGAAATAAATGCAATGACAATGAAATGGACATTGAATGAAGCATCTTAGTTGTTCTGTGATCAGGCCGATGGTCCTTTTGCCAATGAAATATGAGAATGTGTCGCAAAATTGATCAGACGAATGATCAAAGCGTAAGTTAGGTCAGAAAAGGCTGCGGCTGCGATATTTTTTCGGAAACTTTCTTCGTTCGCTTGATTCCAATGAAGTACAAGATGTTCGATCGCAGCAAACTCGGTAAGAGAAAGAGGATAGAATAGATTTAGAGAGGGTGGGGAACGGATTCGCTCGTATCGATTGAGATGCTGCGTTCAGCCAGACTTTTCTAGGAAAGTGAAAACACTGTTTATCTAACTCCAAAATTTATGGGTGCACTTTGCTCTAGTGCATTTTTCAGTACCGGCCCTAAAACTATAGTAAATTACTCGCTCGCTTTTTCGTTCAATTTGATAGGATCAATAAAAGGCGAGGCAAGGCCGATCGTCTTACGCAATCGTACCGAAGGAAAGAAAGCAGGAAATAATTGCAACGACCTTCGAGAAAAATTGAGCCGGGCAGTAATACAACTGCCACGAGGAAAAAAGCTTGAGAACAATTGGTTTCGTTGATTCGCTTTTTGCCGCATTTTAGCGAGACAATTAGGCGAGAGCAGAGTGTGATAATGACGATTATGACAACAATCGAGGTTTTTGGCACGTAGACAATGGTTGAACTCATCGTAAGTGATCAATAGTCCAATAAGCAGCATGATTAAACAAGCTCAAACCTAACTCTACTTTGTTCTCACTCAAATATCCCTGATAGAAAAATGAATTGAATTGAATTTAGTTTCAAGGAACACTTTACTATGGGAACGAAACGAGACGAATCGCCATCATCATCATCACTAAACTCGCTGCACTAATCAAATCTCGCCAAACATTCGAGTTCACATGGATTATAGTCCTCCTTCCGGCCTCCAATTTATCTAATTTGCGTTTTATTTATTTTTTAATAAATCGCTTTAATCGTTTTATTCGTTTTATTCGAGGCGGAAGCTCTTGAATCGATCTAATTCCATCATCGGATCAGCGTTTCAGGGCAATTTCAGGCGCTTTTAACTTTCGGAAAATGCGAATAAACTCTAGCGCTAATGCAAATTGAGCTGAATGGCTGATGTGACCTCAAATGATAGTGGGAATGATTGCGATCAAAGATTCGATTTCGAATGAGCGGCGGATTTTTTGAATGAACGAACTGAAGGGAATAGCGCATGAAGTAGATTCAAACGTTATTTGAGGTTAGAAGAATGATTTGAAGAGCAAAAAGTAAGCAAAACTCACGAATTGCTCGGTACAGCTCCTGGGCAGTTCTTCATACAGGCTCGGCAATGGGAAGGGGCGGATCCGACTTCATAGATCATCAGTAGCATCAGAAGGCTGCCAAGCAGCAGTTGAGTCGTTGAGAGACCGGTAGACATTCTCGCGCCAGTTCTTCTGCACGAAATAACTCAAATTCCGCGCCCAAATGCAAAGATCAAAGAACAAATGCCGACAATAAATGAAAAGCGCGCGTCGCGTGGTGAAAAGCAGTAAGTGAAAGCGATATAGAAACGGACGATTCACATGATAAATCGATCCATTGATAGTGCAGCAGCAGCACAGCTATAACAGCTAGGTAGAGTTTAGAGAGCGATAGAGGGGAGGGATAGAGAGGAGGAAGGGGGAATACAAGCAAAAGTTACACACTCCTCTTTCTCGTTCAGGACGAAAAGATGTGCAGCAGTAGTGAAGGAGGAGGGCAGTTTCATTGTTCTACTCGAGAGAAGGGAAGATACTGCGAGAAAGAAGACAATGATGATTTGATAGTGATAAAGAAGGTGATGAAGACAGGTTGCACGAGAGTCGAGATAGAGCAGTTGGAACGAGAGAGGGTGATGCAAGGGGTTTGCAGCAGGGTTTGGGTTCACATTGCCAGACAATAAGCCAATACTTTAAATAGCTGGTGGCATGCAAGGATCGATGACTTATGCAATGTCGATAGCAAGTTGGCTCATGATGGGATCCTGGTCCCTGGTTCCAGAACCCGATAGTAGGAACCAGGTCGGAACCCGCTAAGGCACCACACGAACCGTGCAGTCTGCGCAGGAGAAACTTGGAACGTATAAGAGAGCGAAATGAGAGAGAGCGACAATCTCAAAGGAGCGATAGGAACGATGAATGAGAAAGGAGAAGAGGGGAGAGGATAGATCGAGAGGGATCGAGAGAGGAGGAGGAAGGGAACGAATGAAGAGCAGAGGAGCTTAGAGGGCGGATAGAGGAGGGAGGGAGACAGATCAAAGCGATTCGAGCGTGTGTCTACTAGTGAGGAACGCCTATTGGAGAGGGCGGGATAAGTACGAATTAGAGACTGCTGCAATTTCAAAGAAAAAAGGGTTACATTCTGAAGCATTTTCAACTGTAGCCGAATCAACATTGAACTGAATGTAAATGATGAAAGCCCTAGCAAGCGGGGACAGCAGTTAATCCGAGCAATTGCTCTCGAATAGTCTCTAAGGTCATGATGACAAATCACGTAAGGGTATTAGCTTTCCCAATCGCTCTGAGGAAGTTGCTGATTCAGTGCTGTTAGTAATGCTGCGACAATCTCATGGAGTTTCTGACTTAAAACTGAAACATACCCACGCAGTTTCTGACAAAAGCTATGGGAAAAGGATCGACAATAACAGTAAATAAATAGTATGGTGAGAAGAAAAGAAACCATTTCCTGTGAAGAACAATCATCCGACTGTCTCATTTCGCAATGCTTTCTCGTCGATCAGAGCAGCTAGAGATCATGGGAAAGTGTGAGAAACAGATCATTCCTGTGAATATGCCATGAGCTCGTGGCATTGGTATTTCCGGGAAGTTGCGCGTGAGAAAAGAAAAATACAGTTATTGAAGCAGCGATCACGAGTAAACGGAACTGCCTATCGCGGGTAATTAATTCTCACCGGATGAGAACCGCAGCTCGAGCGATACAAATTGAAGATGAATTCTGAACTCCTATTCACTAGACCCAAAAGCGATGCATCTCATCGGATAAGCTTTAAATACAGCGATCTTGCAGGGATGTTTTCGGATCTTGCAACAACGCCCTTATTTTGATCGAGATAAGGATGAAGGACATTGAACCGAAACATGCCTTTTTTAGAAGCATTGCTGAGCAAAGCTGATCCGAATCGTTGCGAACAAAACGGCCTTTTTGAGGGTTTGTAATTCGGAAAAATCACGCACTTCAGCCGGCCGTAAGCGGAAGTGGTGTGGCCACGGTGAACGACCATGTTTGCGAGAGGTGCTTTCCAAAGTAGCACACGTGCTATGAACTGATCTCGAGGGTGAAACCACTTAGATAGAAATTATGATGTAAAAGAGCGCTAATGATCGCCCCATCATGCACATTTCAGAAAGCATCAGCTGCTAATTTATCTGAATTATTCTGAATGGATCATAAAGGAGAACATGTGCGCTCTAAACTGATCTCGGGGATCTCAATGATCTCGAAGGAAACCACTCAATATTCAAGGTGAGCAAGGGGTCATGATCTCTCATTTCAGAAATCATTCTTCACTGCTTGTTTCGTCTACGCTGTCGATCTGGAAAGTTCTTAGCGGAAATGGAGAAATCTCCTATTGCACATCAATCATCAACTCTGGGTTGTCTAGTCAGTAAGTGAGTGAAGTTATTCGAAAGTGATAGATAGTTGCATCTGCAGGATTATTCCAGATGTCTCTCGCCATTACGACCACGTAGACAGTGCTCGAAATGAAGAGAGCCTCTCTCCGAGCAGGGGAGGGAGGAGAGGACGAGCAAAACTCGTCGCGATGTAAACAAGGAACGGTTCGAAAAGGAGCGAGAACCGTTTAGGGATACCAATCGTCTGACTCTCTCATTTCGCCATGCTCTCTCTCCTCCTCTGATTGGCGAGTGATAACGCCAAATGCGGAGACAAAGCAATGATAACAAGGGATTACCCTCTCCTAGTTGCGTATATCAGAGTACTGGGAGATGGGGTATGGAGAAGCGAATTGATAAAGAAAACAAACGCGTCATGCGATCAGACTTTAGTGGAGTTCATCGAAAAAGATGGATGTCTTCGTTCGGAAGACTCTGTGGCCAATATCTGAAATATACAGAATATTTTATTGCAAAATCACCATAACACGGGTATCGCGAGAAAATTATGCTGTCCGTAAACAATTTGCATGAACTTCAACCTCCAAAACAGCCGAAATGGAAAAGGTCGAAGCGATAATCACAATTCATTTATGCTATGAACCCATTATGATCGAATTTTGGACAATCAAGTATATAAAGAAAGATTGGAAAATGAGAAAAGAAGAAAGGCCTTAATTGTGTAAAGATTCGTTATTAATTTTTTCTATTCTTTCCATTATTACTGAGTCCTCCCCTCATTCGAGTCTCTAGCGGGCGCGCGGAATGGTCGGCTCGGGTTGGTTTCTCTCTATTTTCGTTAATTTCCAAAGAATAACGAAAATTTTTCCTCCAGTCTCTTCGCTGTTGTCATTGTTGGTCTTCTCCCTCACTCAGTCTTCATGGGCGAATCAGAATAATCCACCGCAGAATGATCCATCGCTTGTCGATTGGGGAAAATGTTACAAGGTGAAACCGAAAAAGTATATAAATACTTTTAAAAATTAAATAGGTAAGATGTATTAAATCACGGAGCATAAAAGTAATCCTTACATTAGGCACATTTGTTTTTTAGTTTCATTAGGCTAACTTGAAATTCTATTCACCTTTTTATCGTCTGTTTTTCGTTTATTTTATCAGGCATCTGCTAACCAAAATTGCATATATTTGGGGTGATCAGGGAATGAAGCAATTGAAAGGAAGGGGCAGTACAGGGTACTGAAATCATGATCGAGGCATTATTGCTCCCAATGAGAATCTTTACAATATACCATTCAGTCAAAGGACGCCGTGACGTCAAACGAAGAGCCGCCTCCGGTTTGAACTACTCAGTTCGGCAATATATGACATCGCATTTTACAGTTGTCCTGCTACGTACCTGGAACGTGCGATGGTCGCATAGATAAGCAATTGCGACTCGCTCAAACGCCGAAAGCGGACTGCGATGTCGGCATTGTTTTCAACATATTGTGAGGCGGCAAATAACTATGAACTTGCCATCTTGAAATTACAGTTCACGGCAAGCGATGATCGTTACTGCGGTAGCTGGCGCGCCTGTCAAGCGAATTTTGGTGAGAACACTCGTTCACTTTTTATCTATCCTGCCATAATGCATTCGGCCAGCACAATCCTCGAAACTTCGTACTAACTCCTTGACAAAGGATTATTAGAACCGTAGTAAATGCCAATGCATATTTAAGATAAACTGGATCAACGGTCTCTCACTCGAATGCGGAGGCCCAACTGCTGCGCTTGCAACACATGCAGATTTTCAGATAATGAGCAAGTTGTTCAACGTGTTCCTTGCGCAGCTTAAATATTACCGCGTGCGAAAAACAAAAAAAGCGGCAGTCGACTTTACAACATTATTTTGAATTCAATGATTTCTAGATAAGTGTTTTTTTCGGTTGTAGGTCAAGATATAATTTTTTTCTCGGAAAATGAACAAATGTAAAATTAATTTTGGAATATTGATTTGGTAAAAAGTCATTCTGTAATTGCACTTTCGGAGAGATCATTTCAGAAATATTGGCCGGGGAATCGCTATCTTGTAAGAATCGTCGATAAATGATTTTCCATCGTGCTAGAGCGAGAAAACATTAGAGAAGAATGGATTAAAGAAGGTGTCCCACGAATATCTGGCTAACTGAGATCTCGATGTGAGGTGGTGGGTCGTTGTTACCCGATAACACTTTTGAAAAACCCGTGACACCATCTTTCGTTTGAACTGAGTTATGATCAGTTGGCTGCGTGCCAAGTGACCCTGAAAAGCAGGCAACGAGCGAGAGAGCGTGCGGAATGCGGAGAGCGTCCCTCTCATTCCTCACTTTGCATAGTCGCTCGCGCGGTTCGTGGGACGCCTTCTTTAAGGAATCATTTCTCATTAAAAATTTCCGAAATGATCATTTTATATTTTTCATTTCTCAATCATCTCATTCCGCGACAATCTTTTCCAAGCTAGCGGATCCCAGACTATATTTCCGAAATGAACTTTTCCGAGAAAAAACTTTTATATTGACCTGCCAACGCTTTTTCACTCATCTACGTATAATTCACAGAAATGTCACAAAACGTATCTTCAAAAGGGATGGCCTGCATATTTTTGCTGACTACTCTTTCGCCAACGTACTCACTTGTGGTATGATCTTGTTACATCCACGGGAAAGCAAATCTTTGTTGCAGTCACCGTTGTTCAAGGGCTCAACAGACGACTCGCCGTTTGAGATGTTGATCTATCGTTCTGGTTGGTTGTTTTATCATAGAATACGTAAACATCAATAATTCATCAATTTTTCAGAAACGGACACAAAACCAAAACAGTATGTTGGCTATACGAATGTGGTGAAACAGGGTGAGAATTGTGAATAGATGAGCAGTGAAATTTTTCAAATTAAAAAAAATATTGCAGAGTTTAGTTTTCGCCTGCCCGAATCGCTGGATATGGATTGGAGCATTTGCAACAAGGTAAAATTGAGTGCATGTAAGTGGAGAATACAATATAATGTAATTCAGGATACATGTTTCGTTGCTGGCACTTGTGATGAACTAAACAATCCGATGCAGCTCAAATTTATGGATTATCCCAAGAAAACATGCAATCAAGGAGTTATCATCCACCCTGTGTAGGAGAATATTATTTTTATTTAAAAATAATGCAAAGCGAAATTACAAAATTTAGATCAGTCAATCAATGGCAAATAACGATCTATGTAAAATCGGATTCCTCGATAATGGGAGAAATTTCGGTCAGTGATTCAATGACGATATTTTTTGGCTGAATTTTTCATTCAGTTTGTATGGGCTGATAAAACATTACTTCGGTGCCATCGCGCCCCCACTACAGAGCAGGAATATTCCCAAACTATTAAAGGAATACACGTTACGCGTAAGTAATTAATGGTTCGCCTTTCGATTGTCGGCGATACGTTAAAAAAGACAAGATATCATAGGACATATTCCCATTCACACTGATCTTACGAGAAAATGCACCTTCACACTGGTACTCGATAAAAACGACCCAACGATTGTCTCAATAAAGGTGAGTTTGATGATCCTATTTTCCAACAGATTCTTACTTGCAATAAAACAACGGAATTTCAGAATGCCTTATTTACAAGGGAAACCAATTCACAGTATTCGCTGAAATACTCCACCGGTAACTTTAGAAAAAATTGTTGATGGGTCTCAATAGTGTTATAAAATTCGAGCTACAACATTGTTCGAAACTTCTTATAGGCTTGAATGTTAATAACCTCTACTTTTCCGATTCTGGAGACGTTGTTTTTACTGGACACATCGAGGACGCTCTGAACCGTTATCCATTTTTTTTGCTTAATATAAATTTAATTAATTCAGAAGCAAGATTTGATATTGACTTCTCCGTATGCTATGGATGTGTGCCTGCGTGTGAAGGATGTTTCGATTCAACCCGCGTCAAGTACAAACCTGGTCCCTGCGAATCGTATACGGTAGGTTACTGCTTTGAATTCCCATTGCATATCGCTGTACCAAGAATACCACACGATTGATTGATTCCTACGCAGCCACGATCATATGAACAAATAATAATATTGTATTTTACAGTGCATCGATCCCTCTTCAAAAATGCACATAAACAATCGATACCCTATGAATAACAAACTGACATGCAATAATACAAAATGGTACGGCGAGAAGGACCTCCGAGAACGGCAGAGACTGACTACTGAGATAGCTGAACTTGGAGATCTAACCAAAATTGAGTGCTCGAAAGGTATCACACGACCCATTTACTCAAGCTAAATCCCAATTTTAGAATTTGATTGTCAAAGTATCGTCGCTTTGCTATCCACTTGCAAAGAAATGAAGAATGGAATATGCATAAAGGTAGGAACAAAATAATGCACTAGAATCTCTTACAATAGGATGCATTTTTTTCAAATATCATAAGAACAATTTAGAAACGGATAAATTGACGGTAACTGAATCTCACAGGTCGACTTTACAAAGCAGCCTTTCGATCCAAAATGTGGTGTAAATTACAAGTTGAATGCACTAATTAGAAGAATGGATGAACAAACACAAATCGTGGTAATTATCAGTTGACTGTATCATCTTTGATTGCTCAATCTTTCAGGAGAAATCAAAGATTCAATTGACTTCATTGAAATGCAATAGGTATTTTAGTGAATTTCTGACGACTTGGACGCATTTTTTTCAGCTCGAATGGACAATGGAAATTGGAAATTGCTAAAGGGCAAAATATGAAGTGGAATGAATTGATAAAAGGAGATTTGATTGTTTGCTTGCGAGAAGGAACCAGTGAGATTTTAATTTACTTTTTATTGATCTCAATAGTTTTAAAATTACAGAACTGGAAGATTTATACGCCGATAAAAAGACGGAAATACATCATGCGAAAGAGAATTTCCCTGTGACTCAAGTTGTTCTCTACACACTTGCTATCGTTTTCGCGGTAATGTAATTAAATTTATTTTTTGATAATATAATTTTAAGATCGCAATCATTATCTTCATTGGCATCCTAATCATCACTAGGATCAAAACTAAGGTGGGTCGAAATACTGAAAATTGAAAATAGCAACAAAAAATTTTTAGAGGGAAGAAGCGGAGGAGTTGCCTGAGGGAACGCCCGTGGTAAATATTTAATACTTTATTTATTTTTTAGCTGCCTAATTTCAGGTTGAACCGACTCCCATTCTAACCATCCAGAAAATGGAATTGAAAAGAAAACTTGCCATGTTCGCCACTTGAAAAGACGCGAAATCTGAATAACCAAGACAAAACAGATTCGAATAAAGATGATGATCGAATTGTTATTGAATGCTTCAAAGCGAAAGGAGTGTAGTTTCATTTCATTTCATTTTTAACACATTTATCAAGAGTAGGCTCTGTTGTGCATGGCAGGCCATTCATGACTTCTTGCTTGTCTCAGAAAAGTGGGTCCGGCAGTTCGCATGAAGAGATCCTTCCATCTTGCGTTAGGTCGTCCTCGTCTGCGCTTGGGTCCTCGTGGAGTCCATTCGATCACAGCTCTGCTCCACTTCAAGTCATAATCATTAGCAACTTTGTGCACCCAGAGCCATTTTCTTTTCAATGAGGCACGAACAACATCCTCTACCTTTGTGAG
>LS486068.1:73399-86991 GCA_900490705.1 Pristionchus arcanus
CAGTTAGTGCCCATGATTCACACCCATATAAAAATGCAGGAAGTATACAACCATTGAAAAGCCGCCGTTTGTGGACCATTGGAATCGATCGATTAATGAGGAATGATCGATGCTTGTGGAAGGCCCCATACGCAGCTTGAATACGGCGACCAATTTCAACCTCATCCTTCCCGTTAATAGAAATTGCGCACCCAAGATAAATAACCTCTTTTTTTAACCCCACTACTTTCCCTGCGACCTTTACCTCCCTTGCGTTACCCTTTGAAGTCATTCCAATAGTTTTATCCCCGTTCAACCGTAACCCAACTTTCCCCAATTCCCTCTCTAATTCTTTAGCCATTGATTGTATTTGCCGTTCATCGTGAGATATTAGTACAGCATCGTCGGCAAATAGAATATGAGAGAGGAATCTACCGTTGATGTTAATACCCTTCTTATCCCACTGAAGTCGACTGAATGCCATATCCAGAACCGCTGTAAACAGTCTGGGGGACAAACAATCTCCCTGCCTAACCCCTCTTCCCACCGTAATCTCAACCTCTTCCCCGTTAACAACGACTGCGCTTTTGCTGTCCCGGGATAATGAAGAAAGGAAGGAAACTATTTCCGCTGGGACACAATTCCAGTGAAATTATTGAACGTAAATGTGCAGTTGAACAATCTGAAAATTACAGCTCAAACTTTGAAGGAGCATGGATAACAAATTCATTGGATGTTAGCAATCAATTTGGCTTGACAGAACTTCCTGCGTTATTCACTATTCCAATCTAAGTATTCTGAGCAAGCTTTTCCAAATTCGCGCTTTTCTTAAAAATAAATTACGAATTAGAATTAGCTTTCCTGAAATGAGAACAAATAAATTATTCAATATTGATTATCGGCACACCATAATGTAATTCCCGTCTCCCCCATGGCCAATCAGCGGCTCTTCCATTAGCAGAGCTTGAAAATTTGTGATTTTTTTAATTCTTCAACTGCATATCCGAACATTTTTGGAATACTTTCTGTAGACTGCATGGTCGCATCGTTCCTCTGTTCAAACACTATCATTTCTCGGTGTACTTTAGAAACACCGCATTCGATCATCATCTTTATTCGAATCTGTTTTGTCTTTGTTATTCAGATTTCGCTTCGGTTCGTCTGTTCAAGTGGCGAACATGGCAAGTTTTCTCTTCAATTCCATTTTCTGGATGGTTAGAATGGGAGTCGGTTCAACCTGAAATTAGTTTAATTAAATAATCAATTATATTTTTAATATTTACCACGGGCGTTCCCTCAGGCAACTCCTCCGCTTCTTCCCTCTGCAATTAATTTATATTTATATTTTAACTTTCAGAACTCAACAGCACCTTAGTTTTGATCCTAGTGATGATTAGGATGCCAATGAAGATGATTATTGCGATCTTAAGATATTTTATTATAAAAATAAATTTAAAAAATGATTTCATTACCCCGAAAATGATCGCAAGTGCGTAGAGGGTAACTTGTGCCACTGGGAATTTTTCCTTCTCATGATGTATTTCTGTCTTTTTTTCAGCATACAAATCTTCCAATTCTACAATTGTAGTGCAATAGAAACAATAAAATATATTAAAATCTCACTGGTTCCTTCTTTCAAGCAAACAATCAGATCTCCTTCCTTTAGTTTATTCCAATTTTTCGTCTGTTCTTTGGAAAATTCCATTCTCCATTCGCCTTTCGCACTGAAAGAAGTACTTCCAAATTGTCTCACATTTGCTAAATTACCTATCGCATTTTATAGAAGTCAGTTCTATCTTATCCTGGAAAAACAACTGTCAAAAAATGTACAGTTTGCGATAAATTACCACATGCTTTCGAGCTTTTTTAGTTTTGTCTATTCTTCGAATGAGAATACTCAGAACATAGTTTTGGCCACATTTTGGATCGAAAGGCTTTTTCGTAACATCGACCTGCAAATTTGAATAATCTCATTGTTTTCTGAGATATTCTAGTGATTTATTTTGTTCCTCACTTTTATGCATGTTCCGTTCTTCATTTCATTACAAGTTGAACGTAACGGGACGATACTTTGGCAATCCAATTCTAAAATATGTTGCAGACTGAAAGAACATGGGATCTGATGTACCTTTTGAGCACTCGATGCGGGTTAATTGTTCGAATTGTCCTATTTCATTCGGATCTTCAGTCAGTCTCATCTCTTCTACGAGATCCTTCTCTCCATTCCAATTTGTATTGTTGCAAGTGAGCTTGTTATTCATCAGGAATCGATTGTTTACGTGCATTTTATCCACGGGGTCGATGCACTGAAAATTATTATATTTTTTTATAAACAACAGGAATTCAAAGCAGTAACCTACCGTATACGATTCGCAGGGACCTGGTTTGTAGTTGACGCGGGTTGAATCGAAACACCCTTCACACGCAGGCGCGCATCCATAGCATACAGAGAAGTCAATATCAAATCTTGCATCTGAAAAAATAAATTGATTATTAGCAGAACTTTTTTCAAATTCGATAACCTCTAAGAGCGTCCTCAATGTTGCCGGAAAAAGCGACGTCCCCGGAATCGAAAATTAGTCGAGATTATTCAAGTTCGTGAATGTTAAAACTATATTTTCATTTCCGTAGCAGCCACACTTACTACAAAACCACAATTAATATTTCGATAACGTTACCGGTTGAGTATTTAAGCGAGAACTGCGACTTGTCCGACACTATGAATAGGGCATTCTGAAACATAGATTGTTATGCAAAAAAGGTAATTCAATTCACTTTTATTGACGGAACCGAAGGGTCGTTTTTATCGGTTACCAACGTGAAGGTGCACTTTCTTCTAAGAGAAGTTTCAGTGGGGATATGCCCTGTAATGCCTTTATATTATATTGCATTGACTGATACAGCAACAATTTTTATATTTTTTCTGAGGATATTGTGCAAACTTTGGTCTCGTCCAGATCCCAGATGCGAATCCTTTCACTTACGCGTAATATGTATTCCTTTTACAGTTTGAGAAAATTCCTGCTCCGTACTAGTGTGTTTGTAGCACCGGAGTAATGTTTCACCGGCCCATACAAACTGAACGAAAAGTCAGTCAAAAATGTTCGTCATAGAACCGCTGACCAAAACGTCGCCAGTGATCGCCGAATCCGATTTTACGTAGATCGTAATTTGCCATTCATTAACGGATCTAAATTTTGTAATTTTAGTTTGCAATAAACAAATCTCCTACACAGGGTGGATTAAAACTCCTTGTTGGCAGGTCTTCTTTGGATTATTCACAAATTTGAGCTGCACCGGATTGTTTAGTTCATCACACGTCCCAGCAACGAAACATGTATCCTGAAATACACTATATTCTCCACTTCCATGCACTCAATTTTACTTTGTTGCAAATGTTCCAATCCACATCCATAGTTTCGGGTTGAGGTAGGCGAAAATCGAACTCTGAAATCAAGAAATCATCAAGCGATATTTCTTCTTTCTCACCGCGTTTCACAACATCCGTATATCCTACATACTGAGTTGGTTTTGTATCAGTGTCTGCAAAAATGAACTTAAAATATTTAAATTTTAATTTTTAGTGTTTATTTCTTAAAGAATACGTTTAGCAAACACCAACCAGAACGATGGATCAACATCTCAAACGGCGAGTCTTCTGTTGATCCTTTGAACAACGATGACTGCAAAAATGATTTGTTTACCTGTTGATGCAATAAGATCATACCATAAACGAATAGCCTTCTGAAAGGCTCGCCAAATTGAACCCGCAAGTCATCCCTTTTGAAGATATTCTTGGTCTGTCACCTGTACAAACAAGGATAGGTAGGTGAAGTAGGATATCTATTTCTATAGAGCCTATAGCATAAATCATAATAGAGAAAAAGTCATCAATAAATTGTCCTCGGTTGAATTTGTCAAACTCTTTGCACTGAGACTCTTCAAGGGAAAATACTTGCTTGATATCTTAAAGTCAGCATGTGTTGGTGGTGCAGCAGCCGGAGTTCCGCATTCGAGTGAGAGACCCTTGATCCATTTCACCTCAAATATGAGTTCCCGTCAATATTTCGACAACCCCCATTCGTATCTTTGGCGGGAGTGCCGAATTGTCGGCTCAGATTGATTACGTTAGGTCAAACACTTTGTTTCAATTATTAAAGACCGTCCTCACCTCAATTCTCTTAACTGGCGCGCCAACAACCACCAGAATAGACAATACTTTACGTTCACTAAAATTGCAGTCAAATATTCGATTGAGTTTGGCAAGCAGCAGCCTTACGCAATGTAGAAAAGAAGGCCAACGTCGCAGTCTTTTTTCGGTGATCGAGCGAGTCGCAATTGCTTATCTATGCGACCATCGCACGTTCCAGGAACGTAGCACGAAAACTAAATGAGGATGGCGTTTGGTCTCTTGTGAAATGGGCATGAAAAACCGGAGGCTCTGTGGAGACGGCGGCACCAATGGGCTGAAAAATATATGTATATATGAGACCTTTTTGAGAAGGAAGTTGTCACGATGGTCTATAGATTTATGAACGGCAACAAAAGTGCACGATTGTATGAGCTTTTCTTCTTAGATAAGCAAAAATATATTTTTATGCATTTCGCTCTAACTACCTTGTAACATTCTCTCCAATCGAACAGTGGCGGATTATTCTGATTCGCCCATGAAGACTGAGTGAGGGAGAAGAGCAGCAATGGCAAGAGCGAAGAGACTGGAGGAACTTGATCTTTGATCTTTCGAAAACACCAAAAAATGAGCGAAACCAACCCGATCCGACCATTCCGCGCGCCCGCCAGAGAGTCGAATGAGGGGAGAACGAAGCAATAATTGAAATAAATAAAAATTTCAATCTCAACTTTACATAATTATAATAGTTGTTTTCTTCTTGCGATATGCACGTTTTTAACGAAATAGAATGACAATATTTATTGATAACTCGTTTATCCTTTGTATTATGACTTCCAATCAATGAGCATCGCTTCAAGCGTATCAATTTACTCGACCTTACTTTTCCTCATGAATTTCAATCCACTTACTATTTTCCTAGTGATAAAGTAAACACTACCAACAACAATCGAGGTAGTAATGATAAAGGTAGTCAAAATAATAGCAATAACATCAATAGAGTAGTACTGAACGAATGATTGCGTTGCTCCGACGTGTTTGAGATGATGAAGAGGACCGAATTTGACGAGGAAATCGAAGTGACGAAGGAAGTTTTCCTTGCTGGAGATAGGAGAAGAGGCGAGACGAGAGGCCACTCGACGAGCAGAGGCCGTGTGTCTAAAATTTACAATCATTTTTCTGTGTGAAAGAAGTTGCTCCTGCACCGCCACATTGCTGTCTCTTCATCTCTTCAGAAAAAAATCGATAGAATACTTCAGTTGCAAAGGCAGAAATTTGTTAAAGGGCGAAATGGACAACTCACTCCGGATTGTACAGTATCTCCCTCACAGCTGCAATCATTTTCTTCGTATTCCCCAAATCTTCTTTGTCCATTACAATTCCTCCCCCATTTCGCTTGAACATCAACGCATTTCGATACTGATCCGAGATGGTCGGAATAGCGATAATTGGGACGCCTGAATTTTTTCGAGTTTTGTCGAGAAAACAAAACGTTTCCACGCGCACACTTGATACAATAAAGCACTCAGTGGAAACTCTTCTTCTTTTTTTTTACAATTTTCATTACTATGCTTTGGCTGTTTTGTTGTTTTGAGGTCTAATTGTTTGATTTTGATAGCTTGTTTTGAGTGTCGACCAACTTTTTGTTGCAAATTCTCACCCGCATGCATGCTTTCGTAGGTGGATGAGAGGCCGCAATGAGTGATGAATGCGGATAGACGACGATCGGCTGAAATTCTAAGTTATTTTCATAATATCGATTTCGAAAACATCTTCGAAATTTGATGTTTGCTACCGTGCAAATATTGTATAAGAGCCTAGGCAGTCAACATGATAACAGTGTCGGTGTATTTCGAACACACGATCCAGACAACAGATTGATTATCGAATGTCCTACTATTCTCTATTTTATTTCAAGGTTTGGCCCAACCTCTTTATCCAACATTATTTTTCACCATTTTATTCGCAGCTCCCGTAAGTAGGGCAACAAATCATATTTCACTTTTCTAATAATATGAGCTAAAATATCTAACATCAGACTGATTCTTTCTC
This sequence comes from Pristionchus arcanus, assembly GCA_900490705.1. Lineage (NCBI taxonomy): Eukaryota > Metazoa > Nematoda > Chromadorea > Rhabditida > Neodiplogasteridae > Pristionchus > Pristionchus arcanus. The sequence goes on from LS486068.1 coordinate 79,560, forward strand.
ATTCATTGTTCCAATCTCATTCGTTTGAATCTCATTCTCCGATTCCTTCAAACTACAGTTTTTTCCAGACGAAAAACCCATTAGGTGGTGGGTTTTTCGCCTCACGCGATAACATCGCCCATTATTTTATGAGGCGATAGTGTGAGGGGGAGACCCTTGTCTACCCCTCGTTTATGGTACAGTATCAGCTCAAGCGTAGTGGAAAAGAGCCCGACGCCACTAATTTCTTTGCAGAGTTGTCTAGACGGGGCCATTAAATTTGCACGCTGGGAGGGTCATCTCGCCTATGATGGGAAGTCTGTCTGGCCTCTTTGTATTCTTTCATTATCTAATATTAGGCATTCAATTTATAAATGTGGAAATAGTTGGAATAAATATACTAACCGAGCATTTCTTTCTGCGGTAACCATTGCACTTCGATCAAATTGTCAATGCCTCGAGAAATGTTGTGTGCGGGTTTCTAAAATCATGGATACAATTAGTTACTATTAATATAATTAAATCGTACCTCGTATTTCCACACGAATGTCACATCGGGGAAGGCTTGGAAAGTTTGCAGAAGCGATTGCTTGAAATGGTTGGGCATGTCGGCAGAGTTTCCGATTGTACCGAATGAGATCATGACAGTTTTTGAGCGGAGATCGAAGATTGAGGACCAATCCTAAAATGTTGAGTATTCTCGAACCGTATTTTTAATTTGAAATGAAAAGAGAGAGAAAGGTGGAGTGAACAACACGAATAATTACCTCGTGCAAGCTCTTATTCGTCGTTATCATTGTCATTCCTCCCACATCAACAATTCGATGAGTTGTCAGAGTAGGAAAGTCTATTTGCGGGTCGCGATTGATGAAGACGTAGGAGGCGTTCGCGGAGATTTCCTAAACATAATTCGTATTTTTCCTGCATCTATCACAAGAATAATTGGTTTGTGTACTATGAATGGCTTGATGAATAAACACCTCTTTTACATGTTTTCCCGTATTTTTTGAAATTATCTCAGGCTAAAATTTTACTGCTTCTCAGTTCCACATCCATCTGAGATAAAAAAAATCTATCGTCTTTCCCCTAAACAATTGTCATTCATGAAACTCACATGAGCAGGCACATCCAAATATGGGAATCGAGTCATCAACTTTCGCTCGTAAATGTAACCTGAACAATGGAAGATTTTTTTCAGACGTCGAAATTGAGCCATTAACATTTAACAGTCGCGTATTGCATCGATTTGAAACGCACACCACTGAATAATCATCATTTTACCTACCAAGATAGTTCAGTATTCCATCGACAAACATCTGCCTCACAAAGTTGCCGAGGCGATTACTCAAAGTCATCTCACTATCCATTACACGTCCGAATCGACCTGAATTTTTAATTGAAATTAGAATCTTCTTTTGGGATCTTTCGAAAAATCGTCATTTCGTATTTATTGCACTAGTCAATGAGAGACACACTTGAGCAGACTACGGAAGTCATCAATCTCATTGTAACAGGACGAGAGTGCATGCGTAATGAAGAGACGAATTCTTCATTCGAACAGCCCTAGTCATCATCGAATTCTCACCTGGCACATACGACAATGACTGCGGAACAGACATGAAGTGGAACGATTGGGGAATGGTCGAGTGCGAATCGATAATGCCAAAGTTCCTGATCCCCACCGTATTCAGAATGTCTAAAATGGTGATTGGCTATCGTAAACTGATTTTTATCTTACGGTAAATGCACAGGTCAAAGTTCACTACGAGCGCAGCATCGAATTGCTCGTTTCTGAGACGATTCATGAGGTGATGATTGCTGAGAATACCTGGAACACGATTGTTGGTTTTGAGATGACGGCCGGCATGCCTGATTATGGGCTTTCTATCGGATTATCAGTGCGTTCGTCTAAGAATCGCCACCACCCCGTACAGCAAATTTTAACACTCCAATTTTTTGGCTGACTATAATAGACCTGGACCCCCTGCTTCGATATCAGTGAAGATTATGTTCATGCGACCCTAATTTGCATAGATAATGAGGGTCAAAGTTTTGCATGTATTCTAGCTTTTCCAACGTTTCAAAGTGAAAAATTTACCAATCCGGCTGAAAATCGAGTTCTAGGGTCAGTTTTGAGCGCTGAACACGCCTGTGTACTTTATTCATGCATATCATGAAATTTGCAAATTGGTCAAAATTTCAATCGACGTTTTCTCGAAAACAAGGCAATATTGGTTTCCAATTTTTTTGATATGTTATGGGCCATCACCTGGCCTTTGCAACGCGCCCGGTCTCGACTCATGGTTAGGGGGGCTTCGACCTTAAAACCTTAAAGAAATAACAATTGCAATTCGAGAGAAACCCCTATTTCACCCTCTCATTCCACTTCATTCCATCCCCTCCGCCGCGCCCGTGCGGTGTGGAATGAATCGATTTGCCACTCTGGCAGATCAAAATAGTTCGAATTTTCAATGATTATGTCGATTTGATGATTTTGGAAGTTTGAACTCTGATTCATCGATTTACATCAGCGAGCCGCAGTCAAAATCTCGCAGCATCCGCAGCAAAAGCTGGAGGAAGGGAGAAGAAGAAGGCTTCCATTGTCTCTACTACTGCTTCAACAAACTGCGGCTTTGACTGCATCTCGCTGATGGAAATCGATGGATTAGAGTTAAAACTTCCAAAATCATCAAATCGACATAATCATTGAAAATTCGAACTATTTTGATCTGCCAGAGAGGCAAATCGATTCATTCCACACCGCACGGGCGCGGCGGAGGGGATGGAATGAAGTGGAATGAGAGGGTGAAATAGGGGTTTCTCTCGAATTGCAATTGTTAGTTCTTTAAGGTTTTAAGGTCGAAGCCCCCCTAACCATGAGTCGAGACCGGGCGCGTTGCAAAGGCCTGGTGATGGCCCACAACATATCAAAAAATTGGAAACCAATATTGCCTTGTTTTCGAGAAAACGTCGATTGAAATTTTGACCAATTTGCAAATTTCATGATATGCATGAATAAAGTACACAGGCGAGTTCAGCGCTCAAAACTGACCCTAGAACTCTATTTTCAGCCGGATTGGTTAATTTTTCACTTTGAAACGTTGGAAAAGCTAGAAAACATGCATAACTTTGCCCATCATTATCTATGCAAATTAGGGTCGCATAAACATAATCTTCACTGATATCGAAGCAGGGGGTCCAGGTATAGTCAGCCAAAAAATTGGGGTGTTAAAATTTGCTGTACGGGGTGGTGGCGATTCTTAGACGAACGCACTGATATCAAATCCTTATTATTTGTTTCTCTGTTGTTATTTTGTTGTTAATATTTGCGTACTTTTATGATGACCCCCTACACCGTTGTTACGTTCTCTGGTGGATGGTCTCTTAAGTACCACTTAGGGATGGCTTGTCAAGAAATGGTCCCTTCATTCCGCATGCTCACTCACCCGATCCGAGAGAGACGAGAGACCAAGCACCGCTGCTGCAACTCGTCTTCGATAAAAACTTCCTTTCGGCAAATTTGGAAAAAAATCGAATTGACTCTCGAGGGTTCGAGAGATCGAGATAGAAGCACAGGTGAGGAGAGCAGTATGTTCGATGTGTTTGACTGAACTCGATTTCGATTTAAAAAAAAAAGATACTTCCGTGTGGACTTGTGACCACATCGATTAAGTTCTGTCTCTCAAGGGTGATATAGAAGAGTATAGTGGAGCAAGTGAGGAGAGCACTATGCTTGTTGTCTTTGGCCGGACTCGATTCGAACTTCCCGAATAATTTCAATATTCTGAAACGTAAATAAATTTCCATATCTACACCTTCAATCTCGTTGATTGGATCATTGTTCGCCTTTAATCAAATGTGGAGAAACCATTTCCTCCCCTCATTCTCGCCTCTCTCGTCCACTCGATGCGGTTGTCACTCCATATCGCGCGTCGCTTCAAGCTTGACGTGGTGAGATTTTGACGCGGTTCTGGAATCAATTCGGGAATTCCAATGGTTATGGGAACTAGCTCTCTTTGAAGGCAAGTTCCTGCGGAATTATTGCGCTCAATTTCAATATGAGACTTTGTTGTTTTTACTCAGTAAAATCGGTTTGGCTATGAAAAACGTGTGTTCTCACACAGAAAAAAACATGAGCCGTTTCATGCGTTTCGTTAGCGCATACTTGCTCCGTAATATCGTTCCATTTTGCCAGTTTATCGTAACAATGCAAGAAAACAATGTATTTTAATAATTTAATAAATAAATAAATGAATTAAGGTGGACGACTCGGAGGCGCTCGCGAAGCGTACCGTTGCCGCCGCCAAGAACTACACGATTCGACCGGTATGTTTCGTTCAGTCATCTTTAAAAAAAAGAATTATGCATTCTCAACTAGAGAGGATAAAGGAAGAGGGAAGAGCACAGCGTGTCAGAGAGAAGCTAGAAAACATGCATAACTTTGACCCTCATTATCTATGCAAATTAGGGTCGCATGAACATAATCTTCACTGATATCGAAGCAGGGGGTCCAGGTCTATTATAGTAAGCCAAAAAATTGAAATGATAAAATTTGCTGTACGGATTTTCAGGAAAAGTGGCGATTCTTAGGCGAACGCACTGTTATGAAAGAAGGGTGAAACACATCTGAAAAAAATCAAAAAAAAATGCGACTCACTTGAGCACTGTGAGTAAAGGAAGTTTGCGATGTTGTTGAAGTTTACTTTCTGCAAACAGTAAGATGAGTAAATCAAAAAAAATTTGGAGCCTACCTCGTACCACTGGTAGAAGCCGTTCGCCGTCCACGCTACGTCGTTCATTCGACCGCCCTTTAAAAGACCAAAGATCACTCTGACATTGAGATACTCTAAAGATCAAAGATCAACTCCTTACTCCGAGCCGCGCTGTCTCAGCAGTCTGCGGTGCAACGATCCTCCTGGCTCGCTTGCTCCCCACATCAACCAGACGTTCGTCAACGACGTTGGACAGCATTACCTGCATAATTTTACTTTCCAAGGGCAAATTAGGAAATGCATTAGGAAGGTAAAATTTGGCATCATTGAATGAGTCATGTGATTGCTAGAGAATGTTGGATGTACATAGGCTGTCAATTCGTAATGAAATAAAGATACAGATTCTTCATTCTGACCTGCTAACTAACCACATCGTATCCATCATCAATGAGAATATCCGCAACAGTGTTCACAAATTGCACGTGGCTTCTTTGGAATTTTAGATCGTAGATGAGCACCTGTAATTAATATCTGTTTCAAGAATACTGTCGCCATTTTCGGCGTAGTGAATGAGTGAAAAAAATGAAGCTGCATGAAATCGGTTCTCATCCAGTAGGTTTTTAATCCGGATTCTCTCATCTAACCCACTGACCCAATTTCAGAGTGATTTCAACGAACCTTGCTCGCTTCCGAGTACCGTAGTCCACAGGCGACCATCAGGCACGTGAATGAGAGGACGGAGACCATTGCGTAGCCTAGTCCGGATATCGAATGAGCTCCCCCCGTCTAGACTCGACCCTAAAATACCCAGACAGCCACCCTGTAAAAAAGCGGTGATAAGCAAGATAATGACCGAGACTAGACTGTCTGGGGTTGAGATGCTAGACGAGGGGTCATGGAAAAATTGGTTGATGCAAGAATAATATCAGCTCTCATGATTTCTTTTAATCACTGGAGGATTACTTTGTACAACACGAAACTATATTCATCATTTCCGAATGTCTGAATATTCGATCGAGTTGAGAGTTGAGATAGTCATTATGAGTGCATCTATTCTATATTCTAACTACTCCATTGTATTCAATTGTATTCAAATGTTATACTCTATTATATTTCTAACCTATATCTTATTCTAACTACACTCTTACTATAATACTGTTCTTTCTATTCTTACTATTCTATTATAATTAATATATTAGATATATTCTACTCCATTCTTAGTGTCACTCTCTTACTGTTCTGTTGTATTCAATTCTATTTAACTCTATTCATTCTATTCTAACTGTTCTATTCTAATAATCCTATTCTTACAATTCTTCTCTATTCTACTCTATTTCCTTTCCATTAAGTTTATACTATATTCTTTCTATTCTATTCTTATTATCATATTCATGTTATCATTCCATTCTTAGTATCCTTCTCTTACTATTCTATTCAATTCTATTCTATTCTTTATATTCTAACTACCCTATTCTAATAATCCTCTTCTTCTATTCTACTCTATTTCCTTTCCATTAAGTTTATACTATATTCTTTCTATTCTATTCTTATTATCATATTCATGTTATCATTCCATTCTTAGTATCCTTCTCTTACTATTCTATTCAATTCTATTCTATTCTTTATATTCTAACTACCCTATTCTAATAATCCTCTTCTTCTATTCTACTCTATTTCCTTTCCATTAAGTTTATACTATATTCTTTCTATTCTATTCTTATTATCATATTCATGTTATCATTCCATTCTTAGTATCCTTCTCTTACTATTCTATTCAATTCTATTCTATTCTTTATATTCTAACTACCCTATTCTAATAATCCTCTTCTTCTATTCTACTCTATTTCCCTTCACAGTAAGAAGGTAGGTCAGTCCGCGGGGGACAGAGCACCCCACCCGTTTTTCCCCGAAGGGAAAGGGCCGGACTGACCAGAGGCACGAGGCCTTGAAGAGAGGAAAGGGAGGGAGAGGGCTCGAGGGCCACATCCTCGGAAACCCTGGCTATCACTCTCAGATGGTGATCTAACCAAGAATTCCGAGGGTATGGGCCGTATAGAGTAGAGGAGGTTGGGAAGGGGGAAGGGGATTGGGCTCCTTAGATCAGTGGGTACTGATCACAGAGGGTATTGGGGGTAAGGGGGTGGGGAGGATCCTAAGATCCGAGGGGTGGGGGCAGAGGGGCGAAGGGGCGAAGGGGGGCGAGGACGGGCAGTCGAGGCAGTCGAGGCAGACGGGCAGTCGAGGCAGACGGGCAGTCGAGGCAGACGGGCAGTCGAGGCAGACGGGCAGTCGAGGCAGACGGGCAGTCGAGGCAGACGGGCAGTCGAGGCAGACGGGCAGTCGAGGCAGACGGGCAGTCGAGGCAGACGGGCAGTCGAGGCAGACGGGCAGTCGAGGCAGACGGGCAGTCGAGGCAGACGGGCAGTCGAGGCAGACGGGCAGTCGAGGCAGACGGGCAGTCGAGGCAGACGGGCAGTCGAGGCAGACGGGCAGTCGAGGCAGACGGGCAGTCGAGGCAGACGGGCAGTCGAGGCAGACGGGCAGTCGAGGCAGACGGGCAGTCGAGGCAGACGGGCAGTCGAGGCAGACGGGCAGTCGAGGCAGACGGGCAGTCGAGGCAGACGGGCAGTCGAGGCAGACGGGCAGTCGAGGCAGACGGGCAGTCGAGGCAGACGGGCAGTCGAGGCAGACGGGCAGTCGAGGCAGACGGGCAGTCGAGGCAGTCGAGGTAGACGGGCAGA
>LS486068.1:97122-113364 GCA_900490705.1 Pristionchus arcanus
TATGAGTGACTATCTGAGTCAATGAAAATATTTGTGCTAACCCTTGGCAAAGTTGAAAAAATCGATTTCGCCCAAAATTTGCGTACATGTAGTACTCACCTAGTGTAGCTCAGCGCCAACTTATTTAATAATCTGGATCACTCTCCGCCGAGTGGCAACGAATTTTAAAGTGAAACATAACCGAACCGACTTTGTCATTTTGCAATCGTTTGAATCCTTTGATATCTCAAATAATGCGTATCACCTCCGTGAGTATGTACCCCAATTTTCATCTCGATCTATTTCGAACTGGGCGGGAAAAATCGAAAAATCCATTTTCTTCATTGTAAAATGAGTGAAGATTCTGGTTCAACTATGACATAACAACCTTTTTTATTTCATTATTTTATAGAACGCACATTACTCTAACTAGGGTTAAAATATGAAAGATAAAAAAAGTGCACCCCTGAACTTATATAAAAAAATAGTGTTGAAAATTGTGAAAAATTTCCTTGACCTACCGTATCCACGAGGCGGCCGGAAGATAAACCATGGTCCTTGTCCGAAACAAAACGCCTCTTCAACGAGTTATTATAATTTTTTTTGGTATATTGTATGATTGGTGGATTCCAAATCAATTTTGGACCATGAAATCGCAGTGAAGAGGCGTTTTGTTTCGGACAAGGACCATGGTTTATCTTCCGGCCGCCTCGTGGATACGGTAGGTCAAGGAAATTTTTCACAATTTTCAACACTATTTTTTTATATAAGTTCAGGGGTGCACTTTTTTTATCTTTCATATTTTAACCCTAGTTAGAGTAATGTGCGTTCTATAAAATAATGAAATAAAAAAGGTTGTTATGTCATAGTTGAACCAGAATCTTCACTCATTTTACAATGAAGAAAATGGATTTTTCGATTTTTCCCGCCCAGTTCGAAATCGATCGAGATGAAAATTGGGGTACATACGCACAGAGGTGATACGCATTATTTGAGATATCAAAGGATTCAAACGATTGCGAAATGGCAAAGTCGGTTGGGTTATGTTTCACATTAAAATTCGTTGCCACTCGGCGGAGAGTGATCCAGATTATTAAATAAGTTGGCGCTGAGCTACACTAGGTGAGTACTACATGTACGCAAATTTTGGGCGAAATCGATTTTTTCAACTTTGCCAAGCTAATTTTGCTTGACTCAGAAAGTCACTCGTATTTATTGTGAAACGAAAACCCGAACAATGCATTCGATACTTTCAACGATTGAAGGAATTGTTATTGTAAGGTGTTTGCTGGATTCATTATGGAACACCTGAAACCTATGCAAAATGCAACATTTTTTTCTCAATTGTCACCGTCCAACACACGGGATGCGCTGGGGATGGGGATGCAAGGGGATGCGCTTGATTTCTCATTTCAAGTGATATTGTTTTTCTTATTTTTGTTGTTGATAGTGTGTTGGTTTCCTCTCACCTGACTTGGACTTGCTTCTGGTCGATCGGTTCGACTTGATACTGTAGCGCACCGAGGTGCCGACCTCCTCCTTCTCGACCTGAAAGTTGATCTTTGGTCTTTGATCTTCATTAGTTTGCGAATGATGATCTTTGATCCCAGCCTTACCACATAGCTGTCCTTGTTGCCGATGTTGCAGCAGCAGCTGCAGATGCTGCAGCAGTAGCAGAGTACCTGAGCAAATTTCGCAGCTCACATTTACATCATTTTTCGTGTAAAATTGCACTACAGTGAAAATCGTCGTTAAACGCAGTAAGTCTCACGATGGGAATGATGCACGCGAGAATGAGAGCGATGATGCAGCAGATGAGAGTGATGTCGATTACTGTAATCGTCTGGGGTTACGGTATTATCGGTCGAATGGATTACGGTAGCAGATTTCTATCGATCAAACTTACAGATTGGCGTCATTGGGACGAGAGAGGGGGGCGAGTCGACCGAGTAGGAGAAGGGAAGAGGGGAGAAATGGGATGAGGATGGAACGAATGAATTACAGAATTCAACAATCTTTATTCATTCGTTCATGATTGCTTGACGCGAAACAGACACCACAATCATGGCGAGCTTACAATGCGTACAAGATCATCTACCGAATTCAATAAGCAACAATACTCGATATACTCGATATGGCAATTGCGGATATCACAAGATTGTCAGATAAAGATTCTCTCCAGCACTTTCACTATCTCACTGAACGATGAGAGGAGTTCGTTCTGGGCGGCAGAAGGAAGGTCATCGAAAGCTGTGAGGAATTGTCCAGCCTGAAGCACGGATTGGATACTCAAAACAACAACAAAATAACTCACTCCTTTGATTTCGCCGATCACTACACGGTGTTTGGTTTCGGTCTTGTAATTGTTGAGAGCACGGAATTTGAGCAGCTCTTTCGCTTTCTTCAGTGCCTAAAAGTGAATTCATGGATACATTCTGCAGAATAAAGAGAGAGAATTGAGTTCAAAAAAGAGCTTTCAGAATGAAGAATTCGGCTCTTCATAAATTTTATAGTTGCGAGACAACAAAGGGCATGAAGAAACGATTTCCTCGTCTTGGCATCATTTTTCAATGTTTACCTTGAACACGAACAGTCGTGCCTCCGATTCTTTCAATGATTCATACTTGCCCTTGTATGTTTCGTACACTGGTGAGAAGACCTCGTAGAAACGAGGAGACGATCGACGAAGAGTGTCTACAACCTAAAACTTTTTAATAGCTGTCAGGATGAAGAATCTATTTAATCGTTCTACTTGTTCTAACATTATAAAATAGAACCATACCTCATTCTTATAGCGCTATTGAAAACACCATTTTAAACCAAAGTATCCAGGTGACGAAGGACTGGCGTATTTTTTGTATGATAGAAAGTTGTGCAATTGTTTTACAACAATGAAGAATCTCACCCTGCCGAATGGTTTGTTGCCCATCACGTAACTGATGAGAATGTGTGATGCGTCATTTTCGGTTCTATCTTCGAAATCGAGAAGAGGCTGCAGCCCGGTAATTTCCTCTAAAATAACACTTCAAGAGACACAGTAATGAGTATAGGAATATTTGCGGAAGTTCACAAACCATCCAAGATGGTTTTCACTTCTTCGATAGTTGGGAAAGATGACGCCCAGCAGGCAAGGAGAAGAACTGCCAAAATTAGACGCATTGTGCAGGCTGAAATTGATACAAGATTGTGAAGGAAACACATTGGAAATACGAAGCTAAAAATATGAGAAGTTAGAAACAATGAAACATTATGGGCTCGTAGAGAATGACAGCTGTTGAGTGAGTTTACACGAAGCGGATGTTTCTGAGTCAGAAGCAAGCATGAACAGCCGCCTCGAACAAGTTGTGAAACAATCTATGGAACTTTTTAGATTTTTTTGTTTAGCAATAACAGCTTTAAATGTGGGTAGGGAATCAGAATGATACTGTTCGAGAAAGAAGTACTCGATCCATTCCTTCCATCGTTGCGAAGACCGTGTTTTGTTTCTTCAGATAAAGTTCTCTGACATTTTCTCATCGATTTTATTCCAAAATGAAACGAGTAGACAACGATAGAGAAGACTCATCAAACCACTTTCACAACCACCACAATTATCTCCTTCTTGCTATTGATTACAACACATGAAGTAAGCAGATTGCGAACCAAGGTTGGAGCACAAAATGAGAAATCGGAGAATGATGAGACGGAGATGAGCCAATGGCCAGGATTCAGCTCAAAGTAGGGGGTTAGCGATCTCTGAAATGGACGGATCTCAATGAATAACTTGTCTGGTCATTAATTTAGCTGAGACTCAACCTCTCTGAAGATCGCGTTTAGACTTTGTAGACAAATGGAAGGTTATGTACCTCAACCTGCTCCTGCAAGTGATCGACACTCTTCGAATTTCCATTCAGCAGCAAGTCAATCGTTCCATTGATGAATGCGTTCGGGCAATGGGGAGAAATAGTGTTAGATGAGTAGCAATATTGGGAGATGACGATGGAAAGAAGAGAAAAAAGAGAAAGAAGGCCGACGACCCTTCTCATTTTCACACCTTCTTATCAATCACATTATCTTGCCTACTTTTTACGAGCAAGGGAGATGTCGTGAGTCATGCAAATAAGTATTTGACATAGGTTGCTGACAATGTCACTCAGGCATACCCCTATCTCTACTCCCATGGACTAATTGCTCTTTACCTGCAAAAACATATCGTGGGCAAAACTGATTTCCAAAGATGCATCAAGAAGACCTCTTTTATCTCAAAAAATCCGTGCAAATCTCTGACCAGCCGCGTGAATGTCATTCAATGATTTTTTTTTGTTAATTTGTGCATAATACCTTGGATTGAGTTAACTTAATTATGTTCAGATGAATATTTTAAAAAATACTCGAAAAATGAAAATAAAATCAGTTCACGGCATATAACCAGGACCGGGAAAAGGGCTCAAATCTCTTCGAAACTACAGTAATCGCACGACGCTCTAAAACATGTCGATGAACTTTCGAATTGGCGCCTCTAAATTTTATTGATTTTTCGACTTGATTTTTCGATTATTGATTCATATCGGTTACTTCAGATGGCGTCCTCATCGGTCGTCAGTCCTGAAAGGCGAATTGAGCTGAATGCGTTCGATGTCGACGCATGGAATCTCCTCCTACGCGAGAATCACGTGAGTCTTCTTCTAGTTTATCATTTTAACATGGTTTAAAATCTGTTTAATGTTTATTATTATTAGAAACCTGGGTAGTCCATAATAGTAATGTACTTGGGAACTGTATTAATTAGTTGCATTGCTTTTCTGGTCATTGATTGTGTTATTATGACCATTTAAAATTAAATCGTCGAAAAATTAGCGAATTTATTGCAGGCTCGTGCCATAGAGCAGGCGCGGCCCTTCTACGAGAAGCTCGTCGGTCAGTTTCCGAACGCCGGTCGCTACTGGAAGGCCTACATCGAGCACGAGGTACACTTTTGCTCGTATTTTTAAATCTACATTTTATTAATTCCCTGTCTTCTTCGATTTCTGGCCACCCTTCCCATCAAATGTTTAATTTTCCTGTCATTCGTACGCACTAATTATTTTCGAAATCACAGAAGGGTGGCCAGCATGCTCACAATTGATTCAACCGTGATTCGAGTCATTTAGCCGCTCTGCAAGGCCCAGCCCTGCTCTGACCCTGCCTGTCTTCTTCCCATTTTGTGTTTGCTAATTTTGGCTGGTCCCGGGAAGGCGATAAAGTGTTTTGCGCAGCCGCAAGTCCTTTCCGGGTTCCATGCTCCGCCCGTAGTCTCTTGTAAACCGAGCATATACTCTGTCCTACGAATAAAAGTGTTGAAGATATATCCGAGTAGCACACAGCAGAGAGATTAACTAGCACGATTGTTCGGGAAAACGGTTTGTGAAATGCTCGTCTTTTCCAGCTTCGCAGCAAGAACTTCGAGAATGTGGAAGCGGTCAGTTGACGTTATTTTCTTCTAATTAGGGTACACAGCAAGGCACGATCGCCAAACCAATCCGAATTATGTTGTTATTTGTGGCGATCTTGTGTTGTGCTTCATGAAACCAGGATTTTAAAATTAGAATTTCAATTTATAAGCATGCATCCTATGTTTCCTATCTGGCTAATTACACAAGTTTCATTACAATTTATTGTACATTACAAGTAGATTGGTTGTATACGATATGGCCACGGTAGGTTATTGTTATTTTCACATCGTTGTTTATAGGGCATCTATCAAGTTACGGTAGTAATTAGCCGGGATTACGATAGATACGGTATCTTATCCTTCTCCTAGTTGTTCTCTCGCTGTCTCGTGCACGTGCTCAACATCGACCTGTGGAAGTGCTACGTGTTCTATGTGCGAGAGACCAAGGGACATCTCCCATCGTTCAGGTATGGGATTGTTTGTGATATTATCGATTTTTTTCGAGATATAAAGGGATATCTACTCTAGTTTGGATAGATGGACTGTTTAAAATACTATCCGAAGCGCCAATCAGGCTGGTTTAGGGAGGGGAAAAACAGTGCATAAATCCGAAGTTTCAACTTTGTGATTGACTAGGTAGAGCTGTGTTCCACCGGTGGTTGACGTGGCAGGGGGTTTTAATACTAGGCAATGTTTTCGACAATGGTAGTGGGATAAAATAATAATGAACTGGAGTATGTGATCGGAAGTATATTGTAACTACAAGCACCTCTCACATTTATATCAGATTTTACTTTGCAGAGAAAAGATGGCGAAAGCGTACGACTTCGCACTGGATAAGGTTAGTTTGTTATTTTTTTGCACTCCATTAGCATTGTGAGTTGCAATTAGAAAAACTGTATTTCAATTGCAATTAGAGCAACTTCCTTTACAGTATCTCCTTGATTCGATACTTTTAAGTGTAAATTAGTCACTTAAAAATTTAAATAAAAGGTGGGATTGGACCTGCACGCGCACACGATGTACACGGACTACATCTCCTTCCTCAAGGGAGTGTGAGTGACTTGTATTATGTTATTGAAACTCAGTTCTTCAAGTTTGAAACAATGAGGTAAAAAAAAACTAGATTGTTTTCCTCATGAGAGTGCGAGTGACTTTTGAAGAACTACTGAGACGCAGATCAACTAATTTTGAAACAAATTCTAAAGTAAGCATCTGGGGATTGAAATACATGGTAGGGGGGGGGGATCTTGTTGTCTTGTTTTGTTTTCTTAAAAATCACGTAATAATTGGTTCGAACGTTTTCGAACCATTCATACGATGCTATTGAAACTCAAACTTGGTTGGGAATTGAATTCTTTTTTCTCTCTTGCCTGTATCCAAGTGATCGTAAGCGTTGAAATTTCATTCTCATATGATATTGATGAAGCGCGTGACTAGCAGGGGCTTGCATACACATTTAAAAATTGTGTTTAATTATAAATTAAATATTTAATTATATTTAATGTTTCCAGTCCCGCCGTCGGTCAGTACGCGGAGAACCAGCGCATCACCGCCGTGCGAAAGGTGAGATTATTTTTAATATTATTATTTTTTTGTTATGATATTCTTTGATAATCCACTATTTACTGCGCATTTGCTGCTGCAATGTAGCAATAGTGAAACACTGAACGTGCTGGACAAGTCCCATCAATTTCAGATCTGTTGTTTTCCCGTACAGTAACGATTACAAGTTGTCCTCAAGTGTGTGCGCTACTTGCAAATTTCATGATCGCACACACCAGACTACCGTAACCCCGGAGGTACCGTAATCATCGACACTCTTGCAGGTGTACCAGCGGGCGATCGTCACGCCGATGCTCAATATTGACAAGATCTGGGACGAGTACCAGCAGTACGAGAAGGTATGGTAATTAGTACGGTAGGATTACTGTAGGTGCACGGTAAGAGGGAATGGGAAGTTTAGACGAATGAGTATGCACGGCCCGAGTATGGCAAGTGACCTGCAAGATGGAATGGTGTTTATTGAAATTTAGCAGCTTGGTTTGAGTTTCATGAACTGAAAAATATATTGGGAAACACTTTTCATTTGATTGACCTTTCTTGGACGGCGCTAGAAATATCATAGTAAACAAAAAAAATTTTTCTAGGCGTGCAGGTTTCTCACTACAGTACCCAGCAAGCCTGGATAGGATTCGGTAGTCATCTGGTTACCGATTAATGATTTATATTTGTAGAGTGTGAACCCGACGCTGGCAGAGAAGCTGATCATGGAGAGGAACAAGGACTTCCAGGTGAGAGAAAGGGAGAGAAAGACTCTCTTCGTTTCGTGTACTCTCTCGTCGGTTAGATAAAATTCTCTTATTGTTAGTATTATGCAGAATTATGATAGATTGAACGTTCGCGAAAGGATGAGATCCAGAGAATTGGGCAAATTGTGAAAGCGTTACTGATAGTTTGTTGAAAGTGAGCTATGTTGAGTGGTTTTGCATCGGCGATAGATAGTTTTGTAGGAGCAGTGCGCAATTGTTATCTTCCGACATATTGTAACAAAAAATATTACTAGAATATCTTGCTAGCGGGGACAGTGTTTTGCCAATGACCTATAGCCTATAAAATAGACTATAGGTGTAGCGGTGTTCGAAGCGCAGTGTTCTGTAGTTGATGAATCCCACCCGGAGATGTGGAAGAGCGAGGGAAGAAATCGGTGCTCGTTGTAGATCTCTCGTCGGATCGCCCGTCAGCTGGAGCAGATCACGCGCGGCATCAACAGACAGGCTGTGAGTGTGCCCAGCAGAGGAACTGTCGGAGAGATGAAACAGGTGAGAAACATGAAGTATACTGGTTGAAATTGGTTTGAAACCGATAACAACGAAGCATTGTGGTTCGCGTGATTTCCAAGCAGATGTAGAAGTGGTGAAACACAAAATGTGCTAGTGATCCGAATTGAAGCGCGTTCTCAACATAACTGTTAAAAAAAATCATGTGAAGAGGAGACTAGACAGGGGATTTTCCACAAACGTTCTTTGAGTTTCATTGAATCATTATAGGCTGTAACTGTGTATGAGCCATAATAACGATACGGCAATTGTCTCCAATCATTAAAATTCCTTGCAGGTCGAGCTCTGGAAGAAGTTCATCCAGTGGGAGAAGGGAAATCCGATGGACACGGAAGAGTACGGTGCATTCGCCAGACGAGGTATACGGTAGTTTCCACTAGGTTAGGGTAGAAGGCAAAATATCGATCGGGGTACACCGTAGAATGTCAAAGTCTCAAGCTCTCATTTGGACAGAGAAAAGAAGCAAAACAGTAGCATTTTGATGAAAAAAATGGCGAAATAAGTTATTTTGAAATTTGACCTACCCAATTATCGATTTATTACAGTTATCTACGCATTCGAGCAAGCCCTCCTGTGCCTTGGCTACTATCCGGAGATCTGGTACGAAGCGGCACTCTTCATGCAGAAAGCCGCTCAGGAGCTAGAGGTGGGTTAAATTTTTATGATTATCGATTTTTTATCGCGCAATTATCGATTTTCCATGCCTCACCCACTCCTTTTCAGATCAAGGGCGACGTGAAGCAGGCGAGCGCGATGCGAGAAGAGGCGATTCGTGAGTGTTCCCTCTCAATACCTCGTGTGGTGTAGTGGTAGTGTGTTGGGCGTAGCGGTCCGACACCCGTGGGTTCGAGTCCCCGCCGGTGCAAGTGAGGGGGATGATGGCAAAGGTTAGAGTACTGAATGGACACAGACAGATCAGTCCGTCCGTGTGGTAAATTAGTTCACATGCTGACCCTTTTGCCGTATTTTTTTCGATCAATGTCAGCAGCATTGTTTACTATGGAAAGGGCTGATGTCTGTGTCTAAAAGGAAATAGCCTGCCTTTTGCCCGATTTTTCTTATGGGGAAGAGGCCACTGTAGAGAATGTAGAACGGGTAATTTGAGAATATTAGTTGCTCTAATTGTTTTAATTGACTTTAATATAATAATTTAATTGCAGAACTATTCGAGCGGTCGATCAGCGGACTGATGAAGGAATCGCAGCTGCTCTACTTCGCGTACGCTGACTTCCAGGTGAGGGCTTGGAGAATATGGGTGTTTATGTTTCACTGAATCTTGATAGTCTGGCTGGTGCAAAATCTAGCAATGTATAAGCGATTTGTATGTGTCGAACAAAATTAATAATAACCCTTCTCAATCTCTGTGCTTGCGGTTCAGTAACATTCATGTGTCGGCCTTCCAGCGAGAAGGGCAAACCAGTGAGATTAGGTTTCACTGGCTGACATATTAGGATGTGAGTGGTTGCGACAATGCATGTACCCAGCGCGGTCAAAAATATTAACTTTTCCTGAGCGAGTTATTTTGAGCTTTGTTGATTATTTTATAGCAAAACCTTGGTAAAATGATTTCTTCTCTGTAACTTATTGTTAGAATAAAGAAAAGGAGCGTTGGTATGTCTAATCGTGAGCTGAATTCTTAGTTGGTGTCTATTTGAGTGACCTCCAGTTTAGGATCACCATATTAATGGGCGATGGGGTGGCTAGCTCGCCAAATGCCAAACTACCGTTACCATGTACCTTTGCAATTGATGGATGTTGTGCAGGAGTTGCGTAAGACAGGCGATAATGGCCTTATATCCGGTCCAGGTCGTACGAAAATGCATGAGTTACAAGCAATGTCGCATTGCAGGAGGAGCGCAAGCTGTTCGACGAGGTCAAGTCCATCTACGAGAAGATCTTCGCGCTCGATCACGTCGATCCCACGCTGGTAGGACTGTTTTTTTTAAAAAATTTTAGCTTTTATTTATTAAAAATCATAAGGAACAGGACGTTATTGACGGCACACGGAGTTATGCCGGGTTGAGAGAGGCTTCGGTTGATAGTTTTCTCTAAAAAAGGTGTTTTTGTCCGGCAACATTTCGGTTTCACGACTTGTAGGTAAAGGGCCCGCGCGGTAAGCATCAATGATGTAGTATTTGCTCCCGTAAAAAAAATCAGTTGAAGAACCATGTGAAGAGCAGTTGGGAGTGTTATTTAGTAAGGCGTTGATATAATCGATTGGCGATGCGAGTCAGGATGCAAGCCTTTACAAACATATACTAGGATTTATTCTCTGTGAATAACTGCGGGGAATTTTTTTTAAATTTAATAACAATTAAAATACAAATAACAAATAACAATTTGCAGGCGTTCATCCAGCTGATGAAGTTCGTGCGGCGCACGGAGGGAGTGAAGGCGGCCAGAGCAGTATTCAAGGTGGGAATAGTATGTCTCAAAATATGAGCCACCGTCATAAGTACCGGAGCTCGCTTTTCCCTACAGAAGAATGCGACGCTGCTGAGACTCGCCCTTTGTGGACGGGTCACCACCGCGTCGCAGTCGCAGAGAGAGAGAGAGAGAGAGAGAGAGAGAGCAGAGCCCCCACAGTCTCTTCATTGTACACTCTCTCTCTCTCGTCCGCTCTAGTGACGAGAGAGCTCGTTCGATATGGGAAGACGGAGGCTCAGATTTAGAGCTTTTCGCTCTCTGTAGCACAGAGTTTGACGTAACTGTCAAATTTCATTCCTGTTCGAGGTGCGATTAGAGTATTTCTTGAGAAAATATAGCTTTTGCTCTCCCGTAAAATTTGGGTTTAATGCTACTGTCATAGTTCTAATAGCCATCAATTTTCGATTATTCTTCTACAAAGAATCCTAACAATTAACCCTAACTAGGAGTCAAACTAATTGCTACTATGTTTCGCTCCTGTACAATTCGGTTTTCACGTATTTGTCAAAGTCGAAGGGAATCTGATTTCTTTAAATCTTGTTGCCTCTCTTCGTTTGTTCCCCGCAATAGATAGGTTTCGGTAGTCAGCTATACTGCCAAAAATTCAGAATGATCAATAAGGGAATTTTTGTTTTGTGCCGCGATCTTTCAGTTTCTGCAAGCACTCATCTAGCCACTCATCCTGCATGGTCAATGAATGGTATACAAATAGTTTAAAAAAAAAGAAATATCGATTGCAGAAAGCCCGTGAGGACGAGCGGACAAAGCATCAGATCTACGTGGCTCACGCTCTCCAGGAGTACTACTGCAGCAAGGTCGGTTGATTAGTGATTGGGCGACATACCTGAACGCGCTGTTCCCTACGGAGCACGGGTCCCCGCCGCGTCGCGATCGCTAGATCTATTAGAGGGTGTGTGCTAGACGCGCCGGGATAGAGATGGTGGAGGAAGGAGAGAGAGGAGGGGCCGCCGCAACGAGCTCCCTGGCTCGGGTATGTTGGGCGATTACCATATACCGCGCTTAGTTTTATCTTAGAACCCAGGTGTGTGGGTCACTGATTGTTTAGTTGTTTATTAGATAAGTGAACAGAGAAAATCAAAGAGAAGGTAGAGAGCGGAAGATCTATGATGCGAAAGGATGACAATGTGTCACATTCGCCTGACGGAGTCATGTTTCACGGATAATATATTAGAATGAGTATGAAACGGACTCTGATTTATACGATGTTGGGAAGGGTTCAACAATCTCTTTCATGATTACTCAACCTCGCCGTATATTTTATATTCTAAGTAGTTATACCGTAATCATTGCCTATATTACCGTATTCTGATTACCGTACAGATATGAGAGACTTCCCTACTACTTTAGGGGGGGGGGTACAAACTGAGCTTCATGGGTCCAATGCAATGTTCATGTGTGTACGAGCACTGCCGATGTGGTGCAGCGACTACCGTTGCTTTGTTGATTACCGCCGCCCTCCCTGAATACCGTAATCCCCATGTTCTTCCGCTCAGGACAAGGACGTTGCGATGCGCATCTTCGATCTCGGACTGAAGAAGTACGGAGAGGAGCCCGAGTACTGTCTCGCCTACGTCAACTTCCTCACCCATCTCAATGGTCAGTGATTTTCATCAGTCCATTCTTTCCGTTATTCATTGGATTTTTGTAACAACAAAGGTATCTCAATGATGAGTGAAACATAAATATGATGGGAAGAGTGGTTGTTAGAAATATGGGTGGGGGGGGGGTGAAGCAAAAATAGAAGCTTTGCTATGCATTTTTGTTTTGCAAACTAGGAAGGTATATTAATGGTAAGTGAAACGTAAGAGTGGCGGGCAACTAGGCAAAGAACGAATAACAGAGGTGAGCTATGTACGGTCTGTTGCCCAAATGTTGACGTGAAACGGAAGCGACGTGATTTCAAGTGATTTTCAACTAGTCGGGTTCGTGTTTTATACATCCTCCTAAACACGTGCAAGTCTGTATTTCCAATTTCGGTAGCACTGTGCAAAAATTTTAACAAAAACATTCCGATTGCAGAGGACAACAACACGCGCGTGGTCTTCGAGCGTATTCTGACGGGCGGCGCTCTCGCCAACGATCGATCCGGGTACGGTATCTGATTATCGATTTTCTGGTGGTTACGATAGGAGTAAGGGTACGGTAGAAAAATTAGGGATACGGTAAATAATTATGGTAACAAGGGCTTCGGTAGGAGGAGGCGGTAAGTTTTTATTGATTGCGAAAAGTTGCGATTGGAATGGAGGTACGGTACCTGATTAAAGAGACAGTAAC
Source organism: Pristionchus arcanus (assembly GCA_900490705.1). Taxonomy (NCBI): domain Eukaryota; kingdom Metazoa; phylum Nematoda; class Chromadorea; order Rhabditida; family Neodiplogasteridae; genus Pristionchus; species Pristionchus arcanus. The sequence goes on from LS486068.1 coordinate 110,074, forward strand.
TGAATACCGTATGCGAAATGTATTCAAGCAAGTTTTTTCACCTCCATCGAAGACGAGATTATCATCTGAAGCAATCTAGAGATGCGTATTAACGATGAAACTCAAATCATGCTGCGGTATTTTTTTCTATAAGTTGAAAACAATTTCACTGTTTGCAGTGAGATCTGGGACAAGTATCTGGAGTTCGAATCGCTCGTTGGCGATTTGGCGAGCACACTCAAGGTGGGAACTATAAACTTTATTAGTATTTAATTATTTAAATTGACAGAAATTTAAATTGTGGTATTTTTTCCTCAATTTTTTTGCGAAAGAGACCAATTTATTCCGGTTTCACCTTTGAGTGATAGGAGAATCCGCCTTCCGTTTTCGTTATTTTCTTTCCGTATAGAGATTTAATATAAACGAAAGCTTCTTCGAGGCACGCGTTCAACGATGTTAAACTAGGCCCACGACTTTGTCGCTTCGTCGTTAGGCAAAAACTATTCAGCATGTTCTTGCGTTGATTATTTGTGTTTGAATCGTCTAGATCAAAACAGTTTCGAGTTTGGAATCACTATTGAGCAACCTCCCCGATGTTAGACTTTGCCCCATGAATTTGGAATCCAATTTTTGAGTCATGGTATCCCGTGCGATGACTCCCGAAAAGATAACAGGCCACGAATTCAATAGTATGTGTAAGCGATAAAGATGGGCGCTCATCGCTGTTTGGAAGTGGAACTGATCTTTGATCTCTCAGGTGGACAGTCGACGACGGGACGCGGCACTAGCTGTGTGCAAAGAAGCCGCCGAAAGCTGCACCACACTCATGCTCATCGATAGGTGAGCAGTACGGTAGGAGAATTGGAGGATGGGTACGGTAGTCATATGGTTTCATCGATAAGTGAGGAGTACGGTAGGAGAATAATAGGGGGTGGTACGGTAGTGCTTGGCCATACGATGCTTGTGGCGTCATACTGGAGGCAGATCACACTTCTTCCCTTCTCTGATCACTGCGCCGGAAGGCGGGGTACGGTAGTGAAATCGAGAGGGGTTACGGTACAGGTATCGATGAGGGGCTATTGTTTGTATCGTTAACGTGAATAAACGACAATAATTACCTTCCAATAGCTTCCTTGGATAGATAAAACATGGGAAACGATATTCAGCCGGGTGAAATTGACGGAGGTTGACTTTTATTTCCCAGGATTGTAAAAGGCTTAATAAATAGAATCTCACTGCAGATACCGCTTCCTCAACCTCGTTCCCTGCTCGCCCGAGCAACTGCGACTCATGGGATACAATGTGGGTTTTATTTATTATTTTTTTCTTTTTTAATATTGTATTTCCGAAAAATACATGCCACTTCCAAACAAATTACATGAGCACTATATTCGGGCGTCGATTGCCGTAGATAGACAAACAATTGCAATGAAAACAGTTTATTGAAGGCCTGGATTTCTGAGGAATTATTTCAATTTTGCACAACATGGAGATCTTAGGTTTCACAGTTGGTACACAATGTCAAGATCCCAATGAAAAACAATTTGTGAGATGGTTTCCCCTTATAAAAATAATCTTATATCTCCTGATTGCCTCAAAACACGTGCCTGATATTAGTGGCTGTGGAAATCATTAATGCCAGTGGTTCTACTAGAATTGTTTTAACGAATTCATCGTTGAGCCGAGCTCTATTCGGGTTTTTAAAAGGCTTTGTTTTCCAACCGGTAAGTTGCGGTATCAAAAGTTCCTGATATTCTGCAATTCTTTGTGGAGAACAATAACATTGAGTTGATTGTGAGGTGTCGAAACTATTCAATATATTAAATAAATTGAACTATTCAGAAGCCGCTTCGCGCTGTGTCGGCGAGCGGCGCCCCCTCCGCCTTTACTGGCGTCGGCGTCGCGGGAGGCAATGGAGGAGGAGCGGGAACCGCGCCTGGACCATCCGGTGAGTGTCTAGGAGGAAGCACGTGTGCTAGGCCAGCCGACGAGAATGGAGGAGGAGGAGCAATGGAGCAGCAGGGCCATCCGCATGATCTTTCATTTCAATTAGTTGCCAGACATCGTGCAGTAAGGAGAAGGGGGACTACCTGGCTCAGTGTTGCTGTAAAGAAAGAAAATTGTTATGTCTCTGCCTTGTGCCCGAACACTCACAATCGTGGGATAGGTTTATCCACGAATAAAGGAAGGGGAACTACAAGAAGGGAGTCTAACAAGGGTCACTCCGTAAGGCTCGCTCAGAGCTAGACTGGCGAGGGAAGGGACGAGAAGGGAAGAGGGAGAGGGAGAGACAAACACCTCGCGCGCTCTTGGGGTAAACAACTAGAGAGATGCGCGAGCAAACTAGAGATACGGGGGCGAGCAACTACACTCGAGCCCGGTGACACACCGTCTGTGAAGTAGGGGTAATCCTACGATACAACAAAAATGATGTGTTTGTTATTGCTGTACATGATGATCTGATGCTTCGCAGTTTCGCTATAGAGCCCCAGCTCAAATCCACACATTCCAGGCGGAGTGGTGCCGCATCGCGCCGGGATCACAGTGCCCGCCGGCCCGAGCAGTGTGATGGGCGGCGGCACGAACATCGAGATCACCGGGTGAGTGGATACGGTTGTCGAATGATGGGTGCATGGCTCGTATCGATTGATTGGTTAGTGCATACTGTAATTGAGGATGCTTATTGACTGATTAACGATAATGATTGCGGTAGATTAGCGATGACTGACTGATTTACATTGAGTGCTATTGGAAAAGCGGTTCTCAACAAGGTAGTTCTGCATAGGTGTCCACGACACTCTCCGGGGGGTACCCAAGCGCTTGGGTACCCCCCACACCATGTATAGGGGGTCATGGTCCAAAATGTGTTGGAAGGTCATGGTGGGTCATGACCAAGTACCGTACCCAATCGATCGTACAGTACCCAAAGATACCGTATATGGCTACCGTAATGCTCAGTATCACGAACTGACTTTTTTGTTTTTACCCACGTATAGGGGGTCATGGTCAGATATCGGTCTGGGGTCATGGTGGAACTTGTCCCTCAAACATATTCCAATGTGTTCTACAGTATACCATTATCGATTTTTGATACCGTAACCTACCGTACCCCGGTTCGGCGGGTCAACTATTTTAGCCTTGGGTCAAACTTTTGCCAAACTGTCTAAAATCGATCAGAAAATTTTTCTACCGTAATCTACCGTATCCCTGAGTACGGTATCGCGGTTGGGCATCGTGAACTGACTTTTTTTTCTGTTTTTTGTTCTAAAAATTCATTCTTTGTGCCTACATGCATAGTTCATCGAGGAAAAA
>LS486068.1:123164-139278 GCA_900490705.1 Pristionchus arcanus
CGGCCCACGTAGTATAGTGGTTAGTACTCCACGTTGTGGCCGTGGCGACGCTGGTTCGATTCCAGCCGTGGGCAACTCTTTTGCTTGATTTTCAAGCGAATAATTCAGAAACCTTTTTTTTTTGCTTCGTTTCTGTGCCGAAATGGGTTTTTTGCGAACAAGACATCTTTCAAGAAGAAAGCAATCCACCCCCCCCCCAACTCCTAACAGATTTTGAATTGTCCGTTCCAGTTGTAATCCCCAAATTCGCCCTCAACACTTCCTGGATTTAGCACCGACCACTCAACAATCGTCTAATCCTCACCGTGTCGTACAGCGAGAAGGACAGCTGGAACAGCGCGCGCATCACACGACACTCAAACGTGGTCGCGCCGACGTAGCGAGCGGGCGGCTCAGTCTGAAATTGATCTTTGATCTTTGAACTTTGATCTTTCGTGATCCTAGCCTCTGCTATGGATTTCTCTGTTCCGGCAGTAACCGATTCCGGCCGCCAAACTTTCGCTGTTTAGCATCGAGCTAAAGTTTTTCACGACTTACATTGTAGATGGAGATGAGCTTGTCGCGCGCGACCACCGGCGTCATTGCGCGATCCTGAACTTTGATCTTTAATCTTTGAACTTTGATCTTTTCTTTTTTTCAAGTTACTCATTTTTGTATTCCAAAACATGGAGTATGCAGAAAAAGCCGAGAATGTATTTTTCCGTTCCGCTATCATCCAAAATTCCGGCCAAACACTTTCCGGTTTTAGCACCGACTGACCCTCAGCAGCGGATGGTGCAGCATGACCATGAGCACGGGCGAGTGCGTCATCAGCTGGGCCACGCCCATTCTCTGGAAAAAAATTAATTAATCCGTAATGCATTACAAATACAAGCATTCTCTTCACAATGCTCAAGTTTTACAAGAAAGAGTCTCTTTTTTTGTTTTTCGTAACTGTTTCTCTATTCCTTTTCTGTCCGTGTTCAAGATTTTGTTTTCATTTCAATAAAAATAAATATGAGAGAAGAAAAATATTTTCGAAACTCCAACCTCCAGCACTGGAATGAGTGCGACGAGACTCTCGAGCGCTTGCGAATCGTGGAACTTGTCTGCAATTATCGATCGATTATCTACCGTACATCTCTCCTTTTTTTAATCACATATCCCTCAATATGGAGCCAAATATTTTCCCGTTCCGCTATCATCCCTGATTTCCGGCCCAACACTTCCTGGATTTAGCACCGACTGACCACTGGCGATCAGGCCCTCGACCATCTCCATCAGGGCCACGCGCAGGTTGCGGCCCTCGAACGAGATCTCGCCGGCTGCAAAGAAATCGATATCCAATATTCCAAAATAGCAAAGCAAGTGTCTAGTACAACCTGTCATGATTTGCATTTAAGTTCTTATCATAATTTTGTATCAGTTAGTTTACTGTTATCTCATGTCACTAAAACCGAGACAACCATAGGATTTGCTTAATTTTTATGCAAACTGCCTCATATCACTCACCAGCCAGTTGCTGAAACGCCTGCGTCGGGTGCATCGGCGGGCGGGGCAGACCGTTGACGCGCATGTGGTGAGTTGGCGCCTGAAGAGAGAGATCAAAGATCAGATACCGCGCTCCAGAACCGCGTCAACATCAGGCATCCGAATGATGCCAAGAGCAGGCTTAGTGCCAGGAACCCGAGTGGAACCAGGAACCACAAAACGTACCCGATCGACGTTGGGCATGGGCGCAAACTCGAGCAGATTCGCGAAGAGATTGAGCACGATCGTCATCGATTTGCGCAGTTGCTCTCTGAATTTATTTATTTTATTTTTAATGTAAAATGTAGATAAACCCGCCAATTATTGCATAATTACCGTATTTATCTTGAATATTTTAATAATTATTTGCTAAATAAGTCAGTTGTAGTTCGTGGTGTGCCCAAGACGACCTTTTCGTGGTGTAAGATTACTGTATTCTCGAACCTTCCATTTGACCTTTTCTCGCTGTTCTATTCAGTTCTAGTTAGTTTTTCGCTGCAAGAATGTGAGTTATGTCGTCGCTGGAGTTTATTCATCGATAAATAATTCATCATTGGATTCAACGTGCTCGGCTGCAGTTAATTCATCAAGATACTGATCATATCACTGGGAATTCTACTGCAGTTTATTCTTCTGTTCTTCTAAGTAAGCTTTCCACTTTATTATTTTTATATTTGTGGTTTGTCTTTTCGTGCACCATCTTTGTGAGCCTTCAACCATCTAACGTGAGCCGGTTGAAGGGGTGCATTCTGTCAGCTTCGTGCGTGAGACAGATTAGGGAATTGTTGAGTCGAGAGACTAACTGACCATCTAACGTGAGCCGGTCAGTTAGTGCGTTGAGTTGGAACTGCTTCGTGCGTCGTTCCGCAGACATTCAGCTTAGTGCGTGAGAATGTCTGTTTCTGCAGTTGATAAACTCCGCAATCTGTCAGCTTAGTGCGTGAGACAGATTGTGTATTGTAATAACGAAGTTGTATGTCGTAATTCATCTCGGTGAGCGTAAGTGCTGCCCAGAATTTGATTTACTTCATTATTCTGAGTTGTTACTGAAGTGATCTCCGGTTATTTGCGTGCGTGATGCTGCAGTTTATTATTAACCTGCAGTGATACGAACAATTATAATTTGTGTGATACATTTCAGTTTTCATAATGTTTTGTCTGAAAATTGATCTACAACACGAGAAAGAGCAATTACGTTGCGTCAGTCGTTTAAAGAGTAACCTAAACAAGATGTTCTCTACCAATGTTAATGTTCGTCACACAGATGGAGGAATCTATTCAGCCCCATTCTCTTCCATTACAACGCAATGTAATACAGAAAAAGGACATGTTTATTTCAGGTCTGTTTATTTTTGTCTCTACTTTTAATCGATTTCAAATTGATCTGTGGCTAAACATTTTTATATCAAAGGCTTGAACTATCATTTCAGCATGCGGTGATTCCATTGTTATCCAAAAGGGAAGTGATGCAGAGAATAGAAAGACGAGAAAAGTATTCCCAGAGGCGATTCGATTCCTTCTATCGATTGGAGATGAAAAAAGTAAGCACTTTAAATATGAACCTGTAAAAAGTATGAGTAATTATCGCTATTACTATTCCTCATTAATTGATCTCATTCAGCAATCTTTCTTGCTATGTCTTCGAATCAAATCGCTCTATTCCAAATAAAGAAGAATATGCCAATTGTGGTGTTTGATGTTGACGATGAAATAATTGGGCATGGTGAATTGGAAGTGTCGAATAATGAAGAGAAGGGAGGAGAGTTCAAATTGGTACGATATTTACCTGTTATTGATTAAATTTCACAGATTTTGTATTCTAGAGCCTGATTATTCCACTCGCATTCCGTTCTGGGACACTGAAAAATATGCAATTAACTGTGAATATTGTCAAATCGAAAATAATCAAGCAGGAAATAAAATGTGTGGAGGAAATGAGAATGGATGATAACAAATTGTGAGTGGGGAAAGGGAGAAAAGTTTTTTTTTCACTGCATCTAATGGTTTTCAAATTAATTTAAATTATATTTGCAGGAAAATGTGTGTTTCCCTTGGATCAAATTCCTTCTTTGGCGTTTATGAGGATACGGTGGTGAAATCGGATGGAATGGTGACAAGAGCGGGAGAGGTACGAACATTCTTATTTACGAAACATCTTTTCACCCTCAAAGATACTGGCCTATGAATTATTCGGGTAACATTGTGATTAGCTTGTTATATTTTCCAGTCCAGTCTAGAGAAGGAGAGTCGAATTGCTGTTGTTGGTCGAGATTTGTGGAATGGAAATATAATAATGGCTACAGAAGATGGATCGATTCGAGTTGTTCGGGTGAATGAAGAAGAGGAAAATGAGAGGTAGATCACTTATTGTATTTTTCTTTTCAATTGATTTTTTTGATTCCAGTGAATCGCTGAAAATTCTCTCGGAAGCTCAATGTGTTCCTCCCTTCTGCACACTTAGATGCCGTCAGCCTACTGTAATCATTTCTACGGAGAATACTGTTTTCGTAGGAACGCAGAGAGGGGTGAGATACTTTTGATTATGGATTCGTCTCAATAGGAAACTCTTTTTTAGGAAGTTTACTGTTTAGACGAGAAAATACATAGATTTGAAATGGAAGGAGGACCGGTCCATTGTCTCAAGGTCGGTTTATCACTTTCTGTTCGGAAAACCAATCTGTCATATATTATATATATCAGGCTCAGGGACCTGCAAGTATTTCGTTCTTTTATTTCGTTATGATCTTTCATTGATTAGAGAAACATAGAAAACATTGGGAGATCGAAACATTGCTTTCACACTCCAGATAAACATTACAATCTAAAAAAACTTTTCTTTTGATAATTGCTGTTTCAGATGGACGAAAATGACTTTGACTTTCTTTGGGTGAATTTCGAGAGTGGAGAATTGAGAAGAATAAATTGGACAGATCTTAGTGGTATGGTTTATCACTTTCTGTTTGAAAAATATTCCGGTTGAAAAATAGACAACGGTTTTTTTTATTTAACTTTTTCTACTGATTGTGCTGGACAAAGAGAGCCGAATTTCATCGCCAACGAACGCAAAAATATAAATTTATTTTTCCCATTTATTATCCTTACATAGATTAGATACAGATACCGATACAGATACAGATACAGATTTATTCAATATTCAGGGATTGCGCCTGTTGAATGATAGCCAAGTTCCACGCATTAAGGTCTCTTCTACAAATGCTCTGCCAGTTAACTCCAAGTAGTTCTGTTAGCTCGTCGCGCCATCGTGTCTTAGGTCTTCCGATAGGCCGAATACGGTCTAGTGGCGTCCATTCCATAATTAGCTTATCCCATCTTTGATCTTCAGTTAATGCAAGCCTCCTGGCCCAGTTCCACTTTCTCAACATTGCTTGGATCCTTACATCTGGGAGGGGGACTCTTTGGGATAGATTAGGGAGGGGGACGCATAGATTAGAATGCATGCCAATCCTCGAAAGCCGTCCTCATTTTTTTTATATCTATAATTGAACACAGGGCATGCTACTGACAGTGATAATGAGGAGAATTTTGATGAAGAGAACGAAATTCCAGTGAAGAATGCGATAACGAAGGTGGGAATTGGTGTATAAGCGGTATAAAGTTGAAAAATGCGAACTCATTTAGGAGAGGACTGATCAAGTTTTTGGTGGTCGTTGCAAGAAGCGAAGACAAGAACCGAAGAGAAGCGCTACGGAAGTGGAGTGCCTTGAAGCTGGATGTTGTGTTGGTTTATTTGTAATACTGACTTAATTTTTTCGCAATGCAGTTCAGGACTCGAAATGCTGCGACCTTCCATAGCCATCTTATCAAAAAACATCAGACTAATCTTGAACTAGTCAGTTCCATCCTCATCTCTTGTATGAACTCTTTTTATTTCTCAGGCTGGCCTAGTTTTTCGTTGTGAATGTGGGAACGAATCGCTCTCACACAACCACAGTCGAAGGGGAAGAATCATTTGTTTCTATCTTTTGCGAATAAGGTTATGATGTGCATTCATTTCAGTGCAGCTTCTCTAATTTCACTGTGATTCGGAAGAAAGATTTCGGACCTGTGCGAACATTTGCGGATACAAAGGTTCGATATGGAGAATTTATTACATAAGATGGCTTTGCTAATCAACCTAGATGTTATTAAGTTTTGAATTTTCAGATGAATCCTCAGTGCACCATGTGTAAGGTACAACAATTTTTTTTACGATGGCTTCATTTGGAATTCGTTCTATTTTCTTTCATTGGTACATGTATATTAAAAAAGGACGCATGTTATCAGTTTATGAGTACAATATAATTAATATTTTAAAATAAGATTTTGAGAAGTCTCCGCGTAATGTTTACGGGTACTCATCACATCTCTACAAGGCACACAACACTACTCTTGAAAAGGTGATCTTATAACTTTTTCTCGATCGTTAAATAAATGAATTGGAAATATTAAGATTGGATACGTCCTCGAATGTGGTATGTGCGGAGTGAACTTATACTCGCGATATAATACTTATGAGCATTCGAAAAAGGTTCGTTCGGTATAGAATCGTTTGGCCTTGCTTATGCAATATACTTCCGATTGTATTTGTTCGGAGACTCTTTGTTTGAAATGACTGATCAGTTATTGTAGAATTGGCCTTAAAATGAAATGAGCTTTTTTGCAGTGCAAGAGTCGCTTCTACTCTTTGCTGAAATTGAATGAAGAAAGGGAGAAGAATGATGAGACGGAGATGGATCAAGTTAGTTTTTACAGCTCTTTTAGACAGAAATTTCCTATTATTTCACAAAGCCACTTTTTCAAAACAAAATGAGGAATATATCAGACCGCTGATGAATCAATGAATGAGGATAATCGTGAACAAGAGATGGAATGATTGGGATAGAAGACTGGAGTCCCTTTCTGAGTATGCTGTAGGTACAGTAGGCCATGACATGTTTAACTTGTTGATTCTCTCTTATTAAAGATCACTATTTACTCCGATCTTAAAATGTTGCCCTGTTGTTGAATTGTTGTTTGTTTTTTTGTTCTGTTAACTTTGTTGCACATTTCATGTTGTTACTTTGTATCCACGATTGATGAATAAATTGTGATGTCAAATATTTGATCTGATGGACTGAGGAGTTTATATTCTAATTGATACCTATTGTTTCCCTATCGGCATTTTCATCATGTTTTGTCTGAAAATTGATCTACAACGCTAGCTAGTGTAATTGAGCTGCGTTGTCGCTTTAAGAGCATCCTAAAAGGCTGTCCTCTAGCATTGTTAATATTCGTCACGCAGATGGTGGAATCGATTCAGCCCCATTTTCTTCCATTACAACGAAATGTAATACAGAAAAAGGACATGCTTATTTCAGGTCTGTTTATTTTTGTCTCAACGTTTACACTTATTATGAATTGGTGCTAAGTTCTATCATTTCAGCATGCGGTGATTCGATTGTTATCCAGAAGGGAATTGATGCAGATAAGAGAAAGAAAAGACAAATATTCCCAGAGGCGATTCGATTCCTTCTATCCATTGGAGATGAAAAAAGTAAGCACTTCAAATATGAACCTATAAATAAGTATGAACAATTATCACTATTTCTATTCCGCATGAATTTATCTTATTCAGCTATCTTTATTGCTATGTCCTCTAATCAAATAGCTCTATTCCAAATGAAGAAGAATATGCCAATTGTGATGTTTGATATTGATGATGAAATTATTGGTCACGGTGAATGCAAAGTGATGAAGAATGAAGAGAAAGGAGGAGAGTTCAAACTGGTAGGATATTGATCTTTTATTGATTAAATTTCACAGCTAATGTATTAATAAATAATACTTGTAAAAATATACTTAAGAAGATCTTATATATTGCATTTACCCTCATTACAGTACAAGACACGATCATGCATTACTTTCGGAACACATCTCAGATATATTCATCGCACAACTCTTGTGTTGGTCAGTTGTTTTCTCAATATTCGCAGTCGTAATTCATTTTCCTACTCAGGCTGGTCTTGTTCTTCGTTGTCAGTGTGGTTTTGATGCCATCTCATGGAATCACAGTCGACAGGTTTTGCATTCGCTTTATACGATTCTGTATTGCGGAGAGTTAAAGAGTTCAATTTTTTTTTCATTTTTTTAGTGCGATATCTCTAACTTCACAGTGATTCGCAAACAAGGTTTTGGCCCGATTCGTACTCTTGCTGATAAAAAGGTTGGTTTCGGATAAAACATCCAGAAAAAACCTTTCTCTTCATCTGCGTGTGTTCACAAAACTGTAAACAAGTGCTAACGTGTAGCACGCGCTATCGCGATAGTGAAATATAGAGCGAACAGCGCAGCAGTGGAACTGATCAGATCCCGTCCAAAGCTGGGCATTATTGGTTTGTACAGTTAGTGACTTATTATATGCTTAAACTATGAACACTTCTCAACTCACAAGATCGACCGAATTCTAATTATCTTGATATCTTCCAATTTCAGATGACTCCTCAATGTATCTCGTGTAAGGTAAAAATGTATTTCTATATTTTTAAAAAGGAATTAGTTTCACCGTAACACAGGAATGGGTTTGAGACAATGACAATTTGATTTAATTTGTAGGTTTACCCATCTACCATTCGCGGCTATGTAGATCATATATACGAAAAGCATAATTTGCGTCTCCATGAGGTTCCCTCCCTTATCTTCGTTAACCCATTGTTACGCGTAATGCATACAAATTTTTTTCAGATAGGGCACTATCTTAAATGTGGCGTATGTGAAGGTGAATTCTTCACTCTTAGTAAGGGCAAATTACATTCTTCGAAGGTTCGTCTGATTTTTTTCATAAATGGCATAGTGAAGTTTAAATATATAAAAAAAATACAGTGCAAGAGTCGCTTTTACAAGATGCTGAAGATTAGCGAAGAAGAGAAGAAGAAAGATGAGACGGAGATGGATCAAGTTAGTTATTGTTTTAAAAAAATTTGTTCGCAGCAGATTTTTCCAGATACTTTCCTAGTCTAATGTAGATACTGAAACCCCACCTTCTAGAATAAACTCAACTAGGGTTCGCCAAATGAGAGTTCAGCGAGAGTCGAGAGATTTCATTCGTCTCATTTCAACTCAAACGAGTCGGTCACCTCTCGACTGAGAGTTCTCGGTGAGAGCAACTCTCGACCGAGAGCTCTCGCGAGAGACCTCTCATTCAATCTCGTCTCTCTTTTGCGTTGCGGTGGGCGGTGAGTGGGAGAATGAGAGGGCTCGCCTCTCTGGCAATCCGCTGTCATTTTGCACCGACCGTCTCGACGAGCTCTCGAGTGAGAGAATGACTCTCGACTGAGAGCAGACAAACATCTCTCGACCGAGAGCTCTCAGTCGAGAGTCATTTCTCGGTGAGAAATAAAGGGTCTTTCGCGAGAGCTCGTCTCATTTGGCGAACCCTAAACTCAACTGAACAAATTTAATTTCAGACCCCTGATGAATCAATGGATGAGGATAATCGTAATCTCGAGAAGGTGTGAGTGGGATACGGTAGAAGTGATGAATCTTTTTCTGAGTCTACTGTAGTTACAAAATGCTATCATATCTTACCACATATCATTTATATTATTCCCATCTTTTATTTGAGGTCTATTTTGATACGAGCTTGGAATGTTGATCTATCATTGTTGTTTGACTGTTGGTCTGTTAACATTGTTGTGCATTTCACTTTGTTATTTTCTTATCTTTCATCCACACTAGATAAAACAATTGCGATGACAAATTCCTGATTTGATGAACTGAGGAGTTTCCATTCTGATTGGTACCTATATGTAACAATATGCCCTTTGGATCTCTGCTTTCAAAATTATAAGGATCTCCCATGAAAGATGTTTACCCAGGGGTAGGGGGGATATCATCTTGGTTTATTCATATTCCATAACCAATTTTGTTCACCTAATATTCGACCAGCAACACTAGGTTAATTGAGTTGGAAGAATAAGTTGTACCACTAATCTAGCCACTTCCATTCTGCTGTAGATCACTGCTAGGCCAGTGATTATTCAGTGACTATTCAGTTATTCATCGAATATTCAGTTATTATTACATTGTAATGACGAAATTCAATAAGATAAGTGTGAGATGTCTGGTCCAGTGGACCAGGTCCACTAATCTCTTCCTTCAGATGTCTCTCAGTCGACTCGCTCGACCTAATGAAAACAATTGTGAAGTCAACGGAAGAAAGGGACACTTCGTGAGTTATCCTGATTAATTAACGGGTTCATTACTCTTTTTTTATAATTAGCTATTCATTTTCCTATTCTCATTCACTTTTTTTTCACAGCAATAACGTATTATTTTTTTTCAGTTTAATCTCCTCGGCCTTCCCGATGAAATGATTGACCTTACATTCTCATTCCTCCCCATCGAAGATCGAATGAGAGCTCGATTGAATAAGAGATTGTTCAAGATTGAAGCGGAGTCAACGTACTATATACCTAGTCTATTCATCGAACTCGAGGAGGTACATTTAATTAGATTTTTTTCTTTTATAGCGACGATCACGCTTAGTGGGGAAGGTTGTAATGTCGATATGGAATTACCAAACGAGACCTAGCCAGTTCGAAAGATTAGAAAATTCTAAGAAGTTCAATGTCGTTCAAAACTGCTAAATGCTTTGGATAATATCTCGGCCCTTGTATAGTAACTCCATATCGACATCGCAACCTTCCCTTCTTAGTGGGGAAGGTACTGTGAAGGATAGTTGGCATTGTCGGCCTCGTCGCGGAATTTCACTATGCAACCTTTGAAACGTATGTCATAACTTTTTTCTGATACGTATAAAGGTACGTACCTTATAAAATAATCACTGGCATAGCGGTAGGCTTCCATGGTCTACGTGTGCCTTGAATACGGGTCAGTGTTGAGCGTGAACCACCAACTACCGGTTTTGCAGGGTTCAAGAGGGAGTTTTTGAGGGTACAAATGTGAAAAATCGATATTTTTCGCCTAATTGTTGGATGTGCGGAGGGTCCAATAGCGTGGTTGCACACAAAAGTTGGTGGGGTCGCTCAACACTGGTACGGGTGACCATTACCTTTAATAAAATAAGTGTAAATGATAAGAATTGCTTTATGTTCTTTGTTATTGCAGCCATACACCGATGGTGACAAATACGTTCACATACACGGCAGACCGTGTGCATTTGAAGATATCAGAAGAATCGCATCGAATGCTTCGATCGGATTTTTATCGGTCAAAGTACGTGAAAAAAAGAAATTATATTTATATGAGAATATATGTTAAGTTTCCCATTTCGGATGAACTCTGCCATGATTTCTGCAATCTTATCAAGCAGTTCAGAATGATTACGTTTCTCGGCCTTAAATTCGAGGTGGCCTCTAATTAAAGTGTTTATACGTTAATTTCATAGAATATATATGTCAATCGATGAATAATATTTCAGAGTACCGATAAATCGAACGAGATCATCATCGATCCATTTTTCCTTGATATCTCAAAGATATGTCATAGTCTCAACCTGTATTCAATCGAAAATATATCTCCAGAGGCTCTACTGCAAGTGCACAAGGTGAATTCTAATGAATTTCGAAAATTATCATTTATGTTTTATTCACCACTCGAGAATTGTACGGTAGGGACGGAATGGAGCAACAGATGAAATTCGGGCTCAGGCGAACTTTTAGGGATGGGATGCTAAGGCAGTCCGTGTTAGTTTTTCATTTTAAGAACGGTATACATAATGCCCAGCTTCTAACACGGTCGTTGGACAAATTTGGTAGCCAAGAATATTTTATTCGGCACTTTTTCAATTTAAACAAATCAGTTACTTCATCCTTAACTATTCTTGCCTCTCCCTTATCAAATGTAGATAACGCGGAAACCATTGTTTCTTCATCACTGTCTGTTAATCACATTAACCAAACTTTCAAGAGCATGAACAATGGCTCTGCAAGTCTTCGAGATTTATTCGTCCCAGACTTTGGGAATGAGAAGCGTAATGCTTTCCTAAGTCTCATCGGAATCACTTACGGGGATGAAATAATTGTCTTCCGTAAAGACATCGAGGTATTCAAGCTCGCTTATTTCTTTTCATATGTTTTTCCATTTATTTTCCATTTAGATATACCAACTCACAGTTGATGAATTGATCTCCGTAAAAATCTTTCATGGACTGACTGAGATTTACCTAACCTTCATTGATAATGCCGTCAGTTCAACGTTGGAAATCACATTGCACAAGAATATGGAGTCTATCGAAAACAATAAGAAAGGCTACGAAAGAATCGGTGTCTATAAGGAATAGGTTCATATTCAAATTTGAAACTTTTTTGTGATGTCGTTGTAGATGATACGATGTTTCTTCAAATCGTTGTTTCTTCTGTCGTTGTTTCTAACCACTTGTTGTTTACAGTGCAATTGTTCTCCATAGATAAATTATTAACGAAATTGGATGCGGTTCTATGTTTGAAAGGTTCGAGTTCCTTCAACCGTACTTGGTGTTCGAAGTATCTTCAACAGCAAATGATAATTCTTTTCGGCTTAAACATTTAAACAGTGTATTTTGAGAGAAAATGACCATGCGCTATTTTAAAAGCTCGTTAAATTATCCGTTGAAGCGATTCAAAAGTCACTTAAAACTATTTCTATAATATTAATTGACAAATGAGATGATTATTCCTTCCTAGGACTAGATTTTTGGTGAATTTTATGAGGTTGTACTGGTTAATTTATTCTTGGGGCTACGGATTTGATGGCTTTCTAAGATATGCACTCTTGCCTTTTAGATCGTGCCCAGTATCTCCTTCATCATGGTCTCATCCTCTAACGGATCTTCAGCCCAATCCGAGTCTGCTCGAGAAGGATATCTCGAATGGGACGAATACTTCATGGGCATTGCCATTCTCACCGGACAGAGGAGCAAGGATCCGAATACGCAGGTAATTTTACAGGGCATTCTCACTAGTTTCGAATGTTATAGTCAGTGAATCACAAGTAGGAATGTCAGAGTAAAGAGTTTGTATGTTCATTTCGCACTTCCTCGTAAATCTGACCTGTGCTAGAGGACGACGAATTTCGAAACGTTTTATTCACACTGATAGTACTAATTGCAAGGCGTCGTGCCTGTCCAGATTGCACGATACCAAGCGAAGGGTGCTATTTAATCATTACATTTGTTCTGAGTGATC
Organism: Pristionchus arcanus; assembly: GCA_900490705.1. Lineage (NCBI taxonomy): Eukaryota > Metazoa > Nematoda > Chromadorea > Rhabditida > Neodiplogasteridae > Pristionchus > Pristionchus arcanus. Next base: position 135,836 of record LS486068.1, read on the forward strand.
ACTCTAGTCATTGCCGATTAGGCTCCTGCTATAATTTCGTTAGGTGCCATAGTTATCTAAGTAAAGTGATATTGTATCATTCAGGTCGGTTGCGTTCTGGTCGACGCCCGCTACCGTGTCGTCGCTGCCGGCTACAACGGAATGCCGTGGGGCTGCGCCGATTCCGCCATGCCGTGGGGCAGAAACGGCGATGAACCGATGGAGGTGAGAGTACTGTAGATCATCGATTAGCCGATGCTGATCCGACCGGTTGTGTGAGTTTTCTTATTCCGTTTTGACACCGGGTGTGAGTTCAGCTTAAATTCAAATTGTTTTAATAGCAAACAATAGAAAATACACAATTATTAGACGATATTAGAAAAATAAGCCAGTCATGATGTCCATTCTCTCCATTCTGCGCGTTCTCTCAGCGGAGTGGCGAGAGAGTGCGCCAAATGAGGAGACGAATTCTTAATTCTTCCCACTTTATTCAGGACAAGAGCACGTATGTGTGTCACGCCGAGATGAATGCCGTGATGAACAAGAACTGCGTGGATCTCGAGGGATGCCGACTCTACACCACACTGTTCCCCTGCAATGAATGCGCCAAGATTGTCGTCCAGAGCAGGGTCAAGGAGGTTAGATATTATTATTGAAAGCGAATATGCGGAATATGTTACCCGATACGAGCCGATGAAGTTTCTATTAGCCCGTTGTTTCCACTTTCCGAGACGCGGTTCATTGAACTTTTATGCTGCGAATAGTGTCGACGTCTAATCAATTTTTTCTCATATTGAAATAGTCAAGACAGCGGCACTGTTTGCAGCATTAATGATTGGGTTATTTGATTAGAATGGAGCCCAATACGAGCCAATACTCAGGTGATCTATCTGACGGACAGAGAGAGCTGGAAGATGGATGCGGCCAAGAGGCTGTTCGACACGGTGGGAATCACCTACTCCCAGTTCAAGCCGAAGAGAGATACGGTGACGATTGATTACACGAAACACTTCTGATTCACTAATTTGATTTATTTACATTGCTACGATTGTTTCTCATGCCGTTTGTCTCGAGTAAGGTATAATAAAAAAAATTATGAATAGAGATTTAATTCCACAATAGAGATTTAAAGGCCTACATCTCACAGGTGAATGGCAGCTAAATTTGGGGAAGGATAAGGGCATGAACTGTCCTAGTCTGGTCAAGGATTCAAATAGGAACATAAAATTTGAAAAAAACTGCAAATTGTTACCTAGCGTTGACAACGTTCGATACGGAATCGAGAAGTGGGAGTAATTGCGAATGAATAATTAAAGGGTAGGTAGGAACTGGCAGTCGATCAATAGGGAAGTTACAGTAGTGGAGGTTGGCCAATATCGTTCATAGTCTGAAGAGAGGATAGTTTAGTGTTGTGTAAAGCTTGAGTGAGGGTTTTCAGTTAAAAAAATGAACTACGTTGACCCTTAATTTGCTTGTCACCGCTACTCTTACGAGAGATCTACAAAACGAAATGAAAACCATTTCCTATTATCAATCCTTTGGTGTAGGGGGCTCTAATTTCTTAACGTTTTACCGTTGATCAGATCTGCGATAGATCATGAGAAATTAAGAGAGAACGAGATCATTTATCCTCACCGTTTACCCTTTCGTGGAAGGGCTTCACTTTGACTTCTCTATTATGATCAACATTGTTGGCGCAACAGAGAGTCATCATTTTCCCTGAACCAAGGGAATCGCTGGATTACGGTAGTTGCGATACTGCACCGAGGAGAGTATGGAATCGGCGATACGGTAATATGATATACGGTATCAAATGGGTGTTGCACTACTGACCTGCCCAACAGGAAGAGGAGGGAGCCACAGGGACAAGGTAGTGACTGAAAAAATTGTAACATGTATTCTGATTGATTGCTGCATCTCACGTCGTCCTTATTGGTACGTAGCTGGGGTAGGCAATTTATAAATTATATTCATGGTAAATTTCTTTAGCGGTTCTATAAACCCTCGAAAGAAAGAGAAAAATCTCTGAATCTAACAATCGAACGATATTTCACTCACCGCTTGTGGCATCCATCCCGGTATCTCGTTGCCATTACGGGCCACTTCCAATTGACGGCATCTTCGCAGGACCCACTGGGGTACGAACAATCGACGTACTCGCACTTGTGCTTCAATTTTTTTATTAAATCTACGGAATTATCCGACTATGTTAGGGATGTTAGGGATATATTCCATTCTGCGTGCGCTAGCATCTCTCTGACACATGTGAAAAATGAAGAGATCTAGCGAGTAAGTTCACAAGTTTTCTGGCAATCCCTCAAACACATGTGCAGACTCAACAGGAATGCTACTCTTCCAGAAAATGGGGTTTATTTTAGCCATTTGTTTGGCCACGTCCAGTTGGTGATAAAAAAATCATGACTCACATGCTCCCAGAACTCGTTTCTCGGATCGAAGAAGTGGCATTTATCATATTCCGACCACTGCTCATCGTAATGGAACGGAGCTGCTTCGTAGGGATGTTTGAGCTGGCCTGATGATTGCATTCTTGGCAACATTTCTACTTCATACTTCGCGACGAGACCCTAGCTCTCACATTTCTACATTTCTCGATATTCTCCTATGGAACACTACTCATAAATTGAACGTACCGAGCGCAACACTGATGAACAACGGACTAAGTAACAGGAAGGGCCGACGCAAGTTCATGACTCAGCCTTTGAGGAATGAGCCATATCGCAAGGAATGACGGATCGAGGCGGGGAACGCTTTTTGCCTGGTGTAGGCTGGCAGTAGAAATGGCAAGATGTGGCTTTCCCCATTCTGCACGCTATTTCGCAACTCTGAGCGCTGAAAGAGTGTGCGGAGTGAAGAGACCGTTTCAAGCTGGCAGATGTGAGTGGCAGATGTGGAAAAACGGAGGGAAAGTGACGGACGCGAAAAAGATGCTGGCCGCCTTTTCCTATTCATTATTGAGAGAAGCATGTCTCTGCATCGAGAATGAAGAGATCTTTGCAGATGAAGAATGGCTAATGACTTTGCCGCCCATAGTTATCCTTTGTGATGATTTATTTGTGGATCAATAACTTTGCTTTAAAATTGAAACAAGCAACGATGTTCATATCTGTTATGTCTGCAGAATTGTGTGACGAGAGTATAATATGCAGATCCAGTAGAAGAGTATTTATTGTAGAAATTGCAGCATAGAATAGATACAGAAGAATAAGAACTGCAGCAACAACTAGCCGCAACGAGAGAGAGAGACGACTGACTCAATTGATTGGCGAAAAGTAGGCCAACGGAAATATACGACAATTGGGTTACGGTAGGAATCAGGGATTTCCGTATGAGAGTCGCTCTGTACGAATTACACTATGAGTACCGTAGTAGTATCAGCAGGTCACATTATTAACTTGTGTGAATAATAATTACTATTTCTGTATATCATTTCATGACTATACAAC
>LS486068.1:141714-207850 GCA_900490705.1 Pristionchus arcanus
ACAATTGGGTTACGGTAGGAATCAGGGATTTCCGTATGAGAGTCGCTCTGTACGAATTACACTATGAGTACAGTAGTAGTATCAACAGGTCACATTATTAACTTGTGTGAATAATAATTACTATTTCTGTATATCATTTCATGACTATACAACAATATCAAAGATGTAGGAGAAAATTTTATTCATTGAAACGAATAGAACTGAAGGCATTATCGAATCTTATCTGCTAGTTGTTGGTTTCATCTCAACCTCATTATCGTTATCTGCACTATTTTCATCCCCGTCACTCTCATCAGACTCTTCTTGATCGCTTTCCTCGCCTGATGACAATTCTTCACTTGATTCTCCATCCCCATCTGCATCTTTTGAGTTGAGAATAGGACGAATTCGCTAAAATGAAACCATATTTTGGAACAGCATTTGCGTTTTTACGCACTCTTCTGGACTTGGCAAGCGTTTCGTTCTTGTGACTTTCTGTATGCTTGTCCATATCTCTTTTTTTATGGAATCCTTTGTTCCAAAACGTGCAATGAAGCGAGTATTCACCTGCAGATAGCATTATAACATCATTGCACTAAATAATCGTGAAAACATATTTGTTTTCATGGTTATTTTCTAGAAAAAAACCACCTAGTGCATAAAGTCCTTGTAAAACACTAGATTATGCTTTGCCGTATGGAAATGCTACAGGCGTAGACTTTTGAAATTTAATGGCTATTTACAAAACGAATTAACAGCTGTCACCTAGATGAGATTTCATGTGCATTTTGAGCTGTTGCGCGTCGCACAAAAATCTCCCACAAATATGGCATCCGAATTTCTTTCTCCGAGGGTCATCCTCTGCTGAAAATAAGTGATTTTAATATTATTGCATTTATTATCGAGACGCGATGATAATATTTCATAAATAATTTGTGCTAGAGCGAACGTGAATGGACTCGAATGAGGTGTCGTTGGAGCGTATTATTCAAAGTGAATCGTTGGCCGCACTCGCCACACTTGTAAGGCCGTCGTATCTCTTCGTTCTCTGAAGTACTCCAATTTTCAATCTGATTTCTTCTTCCATCTCACCCGAATGATGTCTCATGTGCACCTGCAGTGCGCCTTTCGTTGACAGGACGAATTTGCAGACTTCGCATTCAAAGTGGCCGGAGCGGGGCCTCTTCTTGCGGGGGTCTCCGGGCGCTGTAAAATCTTCAGTATACGATCTACTCGTGCATGCTTTCCCCCTCAATACAAGTGAAAAGTGGTAAAGATGCAAAATTTAATGAAGATTCTGCAAATCGTATTCTCCATTAAATTTCGCACCTTTGCCATTTATACTGGGGAAATATGGATTCGATTTGCACACTCACGCAAATGTCTGTTCTTGTGCAAGTTGAGCGACCTTTTTCGTTGGAATCGTTTGCCACACTCATCACATTGAAATGGCTTCCGTTCCTCTTCGTTTCCTGGGAAATATTTTAAAAATTACAAAATTTTTCCTGTCTTCCCACCCAAATGCTGATGTTTCTGGTGCGCGCGTAGTGTGCACAAGCTTTTTGTGACTGTGCCGCAGATATCGCATGTGAAGACTGGTCTCTTGTCATCGGCTGAAATTAACAATGCTTCATTTTTGAGTAATGCACGATAAATGGCTCACGCAAATGGGTCAACAAGTGCGCTTTCAGAGTTGAATTTTCGAAGAATCGCTTTTCGCATTGGTCACACTTGTAGCGAAGTCTCTTCTCCACATCTTCTGTTTAGAAATTGAGTCAAATCAATTTGCAGGTTTATTTACTGTACTTTCTACACTGACCTTGATGGAATCTTCTCTTGTGAACAGTCAATTGACTTGTATTAGGGTATTTCTTCCCACAAATATTACATTCTTGTAATTGTCCAGGATTTTTTGGCTTCGGTTTTGATTTCTTCTTTGTTTTAATTTGATCAGGCGACATTTCCTGCTCACTTTCTTCGTGATCCGAAATATCGCACAATTCTGTATCGGATGCCTGCAAAACTGATTCAGTGGATATCTGATATAGATCATGAGGGTGCCAGTTCCTCACGTCTATACTCTTTATGCACATGTTACCATTCTGACCTCTTTGTTCACTGCCCAGGCCAATGTTTTTACTAATGTTTTCGAAATTCTATATAGGTGATCGCGCTGTGGAGAATCTCTGAAAGAATTACTTGATTCGTTTAACACTCTGGGATAGTTGAACCGCACCTCATTTGATCGAACTTATAAGCATGTGAACGCTCTTGTTCGAGAGATGCTTTCGCAAAGATCACTTTCTGAATTTAAATTTGACCACAATCAAAGTTTGAAGCAAACCTCAACGTCTGCATTGGTTGTTATCCAAACATTTAGCAAATTTACAGACTTTTGAATGACGCTTCCGATTTGATCCTCAGAAGAAAGTTCGAAAGCCTGAAAAGCCGCAAATAAAAATATTCTGACCTATCAGTATCTGAAAACCTTCTGTCGCGCTTCATTCAAGCATTTGGAAATATTATGCAATCCCGTCATTTCATTTAGGAAGCAACGAACCAAATTGACCAAAAAAACCTGAAAGCAACAAGACAACGCTATTTTGTAGAGACAGGCGGAGATCGGGCATACAAAATACGGAATGATGGAGATAGGCTTCAAGGGATGGAATGAAATATTCTGCCGGCCAGATGTCGGTTAAAAAAAACACGTGTAGAAAGAGTCGCGAAGAATGAAACTTATTAATATTGCGCATGGGCGAAAAAAAGGTGCTCAGTGAGAAGAAGTTATTGATCGGAAGCATCGCCTGAGGGCTTGTTCACACGGTGGTTACGATAGTGGGTAGATTACATGCGAGCATTCCTTTTCAAGGGGGATTGGCCTATTCGTTTAGGGGCAACTGAAACTTGTTTTTCGTGAGTTTCAACAAGCAGAGTAATGCAAAATTACTAAAAATGCATTTATCATCAATTTTGTTCATCAAAGGTATAGTGAATGTATACTGTAATTGAGGTAGACATCAACAACATGATATTTTATTTCACCCGCTCGTTGCGGGGTTCTCCTCCGTTTCTTCATCGGTATCTCCTTCTTCACTCATTTCATCATCGTCACTCTCCTCTTCCGACTCCTCTTCTTCATCAGAGTACTCTTCGATTCGATCTTCATCTGAGTCTTCGAATTCATCTTTATCAGCACGACGAGAACGCTAAAAGTCTCATATTATTCCTTTTTTCGGTGTATTTGCAAAATAGGCCCAGTTAAGTGTGTTACCGCAGTGCTTATTCTCTTTCCGTTCTTGTGATTTCGAATGTGCCTGGTGAGTGCGATCTGATTGTTGAACCCTTTAGGACAAAGAGTACATCGCAGGGGATAGTTGCCTGAAATATATCTTGCAGATTAGCTCTTCCCGGCATCAGAGCTGCGTTAACTAACCGGTATGAGTGTTCATGTGCAATCTCAGATTGCGTCCCACACGGAAAGCCTGCGCACACAATTCGCATTTGAATGGCCTCTTCTTCGCCGCTTGATCGGGATCGTTATCGTCTGAACAGCCGAATTCATAGCGACCTCTACACCAAACGTCCGAGTTTCAAGTGTGGATTTGCCATTACCATTAATATCGTTGCACCTCGGGCGTAGATAAATGATAATTCTCTAAATTCGGTGCTGAATTGATCTTACCGAGATGGGTCGCTTTGTGCAATGCAAGCGATGAGTGTCCAGCCAGGAATTTTCCACACACATCACATTTGTATTTTTCCCTACGCGGGTCATCATCGCCTTAAATTGCTCAAATCAACTTTTTATTCAAAAACTTATTCTTAAAATTTTTATAGCGATAGATAACATGACACTCACTGAGATGAGACAAAGCATGGGCTTCCATCGATGATTTAGTATACAATGTCTTTCCACATACATCGCATGAGTACTTTTCCTTTCGAGGATCGTCATCGGCTAAATCGATTCAAATTGTTTTTACAGTGATCTAAAATAGATCTAAAATAGTTTACCCAAATGCCGATTTTCGTGCCGTTGCAGGTCGCCACGCCTTCGGAAACTACTATCACATAGCTTGCATTTGTATGGCCTCTTTATTGTTTCATCTGGAATATTTTCAGCTTCATAGATTCAATTTTGCTAGGCTTACTGCTGTGTCTGGTCATATGCTGCCTGAGATTAGCTCTGTTCCTGAAGAAAGTACCACACTCCGTGCATTCGAAAGGCCGTTTTTTCTTTGCTTGCTCAGGATCGTTGTCATCTAAATAAATTACGCAAAATATGGTCAATTTTAATTAAAATGTATTAATTTACCTAGATGAGTTTGCTTGTGAGTATCAAGTGTCTTCACATCAGATACAGCCTTTCCACAAATATCACATTCGAATTTCTCTCGTTGATCCTCTGCTGGAAAGAGCAAAGTCGATTCACTCAACCCTAATTTTTATAAACTCTAAAACTGACGCAAATGAGTTCTGGCATGACGAAGCATTGATGCCTTCTTGGGAAATCTTCGGTTACATACGTCACATTTGAAAGGAAGACGAGTCTCTTCGTCCTCTGAAAAGTATAATAATCACCGCGTTTAATAGAACTATTTATTTTGTAAAATACTTTTTTTTAAATGATCAATAAATCGTACAATACCGTTTTGATTATTAATCTTATCTGAAGGACTCCGTGCTTTTGTACCTAATAGTTTCCTATAGTCCCAAGTAGCACTTACCGATAAAATAGAAATTTAGATACACGCAATAATTGACTAGGAAACAAAAATGTCAGCTCTAAACACTGTATTGTTAAAGTTTAGCAGTTGGATATTACGATACCTGCATGGCATCTCCTATGCACTTCCATCGCTCCTTTCAGTGTGAAAACGTTTCCACAAACGTCACATTCGAACCGACCTGTTCCAGGTGTAGGCTTCTTGCGAGGATCACCATCCGCTGAATATTTATCTTCCTAGCAAGTTTCGATACCCATTACTCACGCAAATGTACATTCTGATGAGATTTCAACGCCCCTGATTGCGCGAATCTTCTTCCACAGTCATTGCATTTATGCGGCAATCGCTTCTCCTCATCGTCTGTAATTTTATTATATCCATTTTTTTGCTAAATTTGTTCTCACCAAGATGCAGTTTTTTATGCAATCTCAGTGAGCTCTTGCACTTCATCCGTTTCTGACACACATCGCACTCGAACTCTGGTCTTTCTTCATCAGCTGAAATGATGACTAATCTTTGGATGATCAGACAGAAAAATTACAACAAAAAAAATTAATCTGCCTAGAACCGAAATAAATGCTGAATAACTGACGTATATGGGTAATCATGTGGCTTGAAAGACTCTTGGAAGAAGAGAATCGTCTACTACATTCTTCGCATTTAAAAGGAAGCTTATCTTCCTCATTTTCTAGAAAAATATCATTGTGATTAATATTTTTTTGTAAACTAACCCAAGTGGAGTCTCTTGTGTTCTCTTAGGTAGCTTTTACTTTTGAAGTTTTTGAGGCAAATGTCGCATTCAATCTTTTCCGGAACTTTCATCTTTTTTGGAATATTTTTCCTCAAGATCTCGTTCACATGACTCTGCTTGTGACGCTCCAGTTTTGATGGAGCGTTGAAACGTTTTCCACATTCATTGCATTGATAAGGCAAACGGTCCTCCTCTCTCTCTGAAATTATCTAGTTTGCATATTTCAAAAGTCGTATCATTTCGACCAACATTATCGATTTTTTCAATTTTGGAAATTTTCACATTCTTAAACAGTTCTAGAGTGTTGTATAGTAAATAAGTAATATAATTATTATGCTAATTAATAATGTGACTCGTCGTTCTACCGTAGTCACCTTTCCTGTGTCAGTGCACACTTCGTGCGTCAAACCCTAATTCGCGCGTCAGCGACACTCACACGGATTTCCCTGAAATACCGTAACCCCGTTTACGTGCCAATTCTCACCCCTTCCCTAATGATGACGATTCATTCATTCAAGTTAGTCTCTTCTCTGCTGCCCGTCGTTACGGCACTTATTTATTCAACTTCTATTGGTCTCCGTTCCGTCGATAAAGTATTCTACTGTTAACACGGCTTTCTCCTTCGACAAGCAACGCACATACATAACATTGGCGTTCAGGACAACTCGGACTACAGGTTAGTTTACCCCCTGTTTTCTTTCATTGTTGTTTGTCATTAATTTCTGTGATTTTCTTGCCGGTGGTTGCTAACTAGTCGTGCCGAGGAGGTGCGCCAGTCTGTGTAGAAGACTGAGACAAGTGAGGAGCTTGTCTGTGTGTAGAATCAGTGAGGAACTGAGTAAATTCTACAGTTGAGACGGCCTTTGATTTCATCAGCCACACCGAAGGTTCTGCCCAAAATTTGATTTTCGATCAAAAAGAGTGCAAGAATGGGTGACACGGATGGAATTGATCGATTGGCTGCTCTCATCGAGCAACTGGTGAAAAAGCAGATCAATCCAGAGAACCAGAATGAGTTATCTATCGCTTCATTGAGTGCAATTGAGTCCCGTATTCAAGAGTTTGTGTATTCACCCGAAGACGGCAATACATTTGAACGATGGTGGAACAGACACATGGACATTTTCGAAATAGATCTCGAGAAATTGGACGATGTGAAAAAGGTTCGCCTGCTGCTTAGACACGTCAGCACCTCTGTGGAGAGGACGTTCCTTGATTCGATTACACCTGTGAATTGGTCCGATTTGAAACTCAAAGAGGTAACAGAGAAAATGCTTACTCTGTTCGGTGACAACTCATCTACATTTGACCGTAGAAGAACTATGATTACTATGAAGATGAGTAAAGAGAATATTGAGGACATGAGAGTGCTCGCAGCACGGGTCAATCGGACCGTGGAGCAAGCTCAGGTGAAAGATGCCACAATTGATGAGTGGAAGGTTCTCATTTTCCTTCAATCAATTGACCTTCCTCGATATTCTGATGTACACTTGAGAATGATGCAAGCAGCTAAACAGAAAGGCAAAGATAGTACTTTGGATTATCTGATCTCTGTATTTAATGATGTAGCTCAACTCAAGAGGGATTCACAGTCCGTCACAGAGACGAGTAGAGCAGTGCACAATGTGAATAAGGGAGCCAATCAGAAAAATCAGTACAAGAAGACTAATAAGCCCAAGCAGTCTAAGGAGACTAAAGGGCAGATTGAGTGCTTGAGTTGTGGCAGTACTTCTCACGCCAGGTCGGAATGTAAAATGCGCGATGCAAACTGTCACAACTGCAAGCGAGACGGCCACATTGCAAAGGTTTGCAAGAAGCCCAAGAAGGCATTCACAGTTACTGTATCCTCTGTATGTACTTCGGATTACGGCATCCAAGTTAAAATCAATGGACAAGAGTCGTCCATCAAGATTGATACAGGTGCAGACATAACTATTCTCTCCGAGAAAATGTGGAGACGAATCGGCGAGCCCCAGTGCGCGGCTGCTGATTGCACTGCCACATGTGCCAATGGCGAGAGTCTCGAGTTGATTGGAAAGTTCAAGGCGACCGCAGAGTACGGAGGTGTTCAAGCGATCGGTGACATGTACGTCACTCGCAAGAACATCAACCTTCTCGGTCAGAATTTCATCAAATTGCTCAAACTCGTCCAGATTCGAGAAGCATCTATTCACGAGGTCTCTGTCCCTCGATCGTACGGCTCTAATTTTCAATACACTGAGTGGATCAAAAGGGAGTTCCCCGAGGTAACCGCTAGTGGATTGGGATGCTGCACAGAGATGAAGGCATCTCTCCAGCTAAAGCCAGATGCTAAGCCCATCTTCGTCAAAGCCAGACCAGTTCCATACGCTCTCACAGAGAAAGTTGAGACGGAGCTCAATCGGCTAGAGAAGAACGGCGTGATTGAGAAAGTGGAATACAGTGATTGGGCAGCCCCCATACTCACTGTGAGCAAGCCCAATGGGTCAATGAGAATGTGCGCAGACTTCAGTACAGGTCTCAATGCGGCAATTGATCTCCCTGCTCATCCTCTGCCAGTGCCGGCAGACATTTTCGCCACTCTCAATGGTGCTTCGATCTTCACACAGATCGATCTAACTGAAGCATATTTGCAAGTACCTCTGGAAGACGGTGCTCAGAAATTGCTTGTCATCAATACCCACAAGGGACTCTATAGATACAAGAGAATGCCCTTCGGTGTCAAGGCTGCTCCCGGCATTTTCCAGAGATTGATGGATACAATGTTGAGCGGTGTAAAGAACGCGATCCCGTACCTCGATGATATCATCATCGGTGGTCGCGATAAGAAGGAACATGATGATACTCTAGTGGAGGTCATGCTCAAGTTGAAGCAGTACGGATTACGCACACGCGCAGAGAAGTGCACATTCGGAATGAAGGAAGTGAGTTTCCTCGGCTTCATCATAAATAAGGACGGTCGTCACACCGATCCGAAGAAGACTGAGGCGATTCGGACAATGCCCGAACCTCAGAATCAGATGATGCTCCGTAGTTTCCTCGGCATGGTCAATTATTATGGACAGTTTATTGACGGCATCCACATTCTACGATCTCCTCTTGATCATCTCCTCAAAGATAATGTGAAGTGGAAATGGTCGAAGGAATGCTCCAGTGCATTCGAAAAGATCAAAGAGAAATTGAACAGTCAACTCAGTCTCGTGCATTACGATCCAAAGAAAGAGATTGTGATCGCAGCAGATGCATGTGAAGACGGCATTGGAGCTGTCATTTTGCACAGATTCCCAGACGGAAGTCTTCGTGCAGTGAGTCACGCTTCCAGAAAGCTGAAGCCCGCGGAGAAGAACTACGGACAAATCGAAAAAGAGGCACTCGCGCTCATTTTCGCGGTGGGAAAGTTCCACAAGTATGTGTTCGGCAGACGGTTCACTCTTCAAACAGATCACAAACCGCTGTTATCCATCTTCGGCTCGCCCAAAGGGGTGCCAGCCTATACAGCGAAGAGGATTTACAGATGGGCTGAGACTCTCCTGATGTATGATTTCCGAATTGAATACATCAATACAGATTCATTCTACTATGCCGATGCCCTCTCTCGTCTGATCAGTGAATGTCAGACAGAGCAGGATGTGAACATCGCACTAGTACAGATTGAGGAAGATGTCAACGGCATTCTCAATTCTAATATTCGCCGATTGCCAGTGACGGCATTCGAAATTCAATCTGAAACAGAGAAAGATACACTTCTCCAGGAAGTTATCAAGAGACATCTCAAAGGATGGCCGAAGAAGGACACTAAAGATCAGTGTCTTGCCGCATTTCATTCTCGAAGAGATTCACTGAGCATTGTGAAGGGATGCTTACTCTTTGGATCACGAGTTATTGTTCCGAGAACTCTCCAGTCAAGAGTGATGAAAGATCTTCATGCTGAACATCCCGGTATCGTTCGCATGAAATCACTCGCGAGAAGCATCTGTTTCTGGCCAGGAATGGACCAAGAAATCGAGAATGTCGTACTCAAGTGTGATCGCTGTGCCAAGGCAGCGAAGTCACCGGTGAAAGTACCGCTTCAACCATGGCCAATGGCTGAGAGATCGTGGGAACGGGTACACATTGATTATGCAGGACCCGTCAGAGGCGAATACTATCTAGTAGTCGTCGATGCCTACAGCAAATGGCCGGAAGTGTACTGTACTCAGAGAATCACCGCATCAATTACAGTCGATTTTATGAAGGATGCAATCGCAAGATACGGCATCCCAGAAGTGCTAGTATCAGATAACGGCACTCAGTTTACTTCGGAATTGTTCCATGAGATGTGTACCTCCTATGGTATCAAGCACATGACGATCGCACCGTATCATCCACAGTCCAACGGACAGGCTGAGCGATTCGTAGATACACTCAAGAGAAGTCTGAAGAAGATGAATGGAGAGGCTCCCAACAAGGAGATCATTCGTCAGTTCTTGATGACTTACAGAAGGACACCAAATCCGAATGTACCTCATGGCAAGAGTCCAGCAGAAGTCTTCATTGGAAGAGAGATCAGATCAAAGATCGATCTGATTCGTCCATTGAAGAGATCGGACAAAGCTGATGAGAGAATGAAGGACCAATTCGATAAGCGAAATGGTACCAAGGACAGATGGTTCGCTGTCGGAGATGAAGTATACTATCATGCACCTGATGGTCCAAATCGATTTCAGTGGATTCCCGCTGTTATCATTGGAAAGAAGGGCAAGGTCATGTTCGAGATCAAAGTCAACCAGAAGAAGCAGAGAGCTCATGCGAATCAGCTTCGCAAGAAATCAAGTGGTGCGCCTCAGAACGAGCTGAACGGCATTCCAATTTCACTTGATCTTCTGTTAGACACGTTTGATCTAGAGAGAAATGATCCAGTGGTGGATCATAGAGATGAGTTCATGGAGGATCTCTACGAGAATCCTGAGGTGGAACTCAGAGATTGGGACACTCAGTCCGATAATTCTGGATATTCTACCGCCAAATCGACTGCCTCGACTACGGCCTCGTCTCTTCAACGTGTTCATGCTCCTCCGATGCAACCACCGCCACAGCAACTTCATCCTATCAACGACAGACCGACTCGAACTCGTCAACCGCCTCAACGACTCGATGTCGATCCGAGACTGAAGACGTACAAAACGACGAAGCAGTAATCCCGTCCCCTTTGCTACGTCCTCACCTCACCTCTTTCCCATTTCTGTATTTTAAGATCGGCAACGCCAATCTTGAAGGGGAGGTGTTGTATAGTAAATAAGTAATATAATTATTATGCTAATTAATAATGTGACTCGTCGTTCTACCGTAGTCACCTTTCCTGTGTCAGTGCACACTTCGTGCGTCAAACCCTAATTCGCGCGTCAGCGACCCTCACACGGATTTCCCTGAAATACCGTAACCCCGTTTACGTGCCAATTCTCACCCCTTCCCTAATGATGACGATTCATTCATTCAAGTTAGTCTCTTCTCTGCTGCCCGTCGTTACGGCACTTATTTATTCAACTTCTATTGGTCTCCGTTCCGTCGATAAAGTATTCTACTGTTATCACGGCTTTCTCCTTCGACAAGCAACGCACATACATAACATAGAGTAATTTTCTTACAATTAGATTTCTAAAAAATTTTTGTGAGTGCCAGGGCATTTTAAAACTTTTTTAACTCACCAAGATGGGACTTCTTGTGGTTGCCTAGAGCTCCCCACCCCGAATAGCACTTTCCACAGATTTTACACTGGAATTTGCTGGACGGTACTCCTTTTCTTCTGAATATTCTCTTCAAACTTTTACTGCCATCAGTTACATTCGTATTGTTTGTCTTTATATCGGCTTCAGAATCATCCATTGTCTCCGAATCATCGTCCGACGGCACATAACCATAATCACCACCTTCTTCACTATTCTCTATTTTAATGGCTTCAACTGTCTTGTCACATGTCTGCAAAATCAAATTGAATGAGCACAAGAAATGCATGTTACCACCTCAGACATCACAAAGCTATTTGCAGTCTCATCGCCGATCTCTTCTTCTTTTACTCCAGCTTTAGAATTCACCACGGTAGTGCTTTGGACTTTGGGCACCTGAAAATTTGCATACAAATAAATAAAAATGATATTCACTGCATTGCTCGCACAATTGCCTCAACTCACATTTGTTCTGATCTTTTCCCTCTTAACGGCCCATTCCATCTTAACATTCCATCTCCCTCTTAACGGTCTTTTCGAGTGTCTCGGATAATTTACTAGCCAGTTCATGTAGTCGAGACTCCCTGAAGGAGTTATTGAATTATACCGGAATTGGAATTACTAAGACTCACTTTATCGGCTCAAATTGTTGTACTTGACAGCGTTCTTTTTCGAGGGTTGCTATCGCAAAGCTCATTTTCTGAATGTTCCATTTAAACTGATGCTATAAAGAGCTATAAATTAGCAAACCTCGATATCGGCGTTGGTTGTTATCCAATCATTCAGCAGATTGGCAGACTTTTGAAGCACCCTTCCGATTCGATCTTCGGAAGAATATTCGAACGCCTGAATCATCTAAACTTGAAAAAGAATATTCGAAGGACGTATACCTTCTGCAGTGTAACTTTCAAACACTTCCCAGTCTTATTCGATTCCGTCATACGTCTAAAATAATATTACTATCACAAGAGATGCCGATAATGAGCAAATTATGGGAAATGATTCCGTGAGTCAAAATTATTTCCTGGTGTAGTCGAAAAATAATGTTGCCTTTTCCAAATTTCAGAATAAGATCGGAAATGCTATTGGAATAAAGGAATGTCTCTGTGCGAAGCGTTGCCACAGGGCAAGTCAAGTCTGACAAGTGGGCATTCCTTTATCAGGGGGATTCGCCTATGGGGTTGACATTCACACTTATTTTCACACTTTAATCGAGTACTAAAATCATTCTTATATATAACTTATAAATATATTTAGCCAGTAATTCTCTCAACTGTTTAATTTATTCTTTTTATGAACCACAAAATCTTCTTTATTGCATTGACATTTTATACAACTGAACAATGGAAGGCCAATCACTGTCTTGGCATGCAGAATCGCCAGTATTTCTCGCATTGAGCCCGATACTGCGCTTGCGCAAGGGCAAGCGCGTTACTGCAGTATTGGTTCGCGAAACTTCTGAAATTAAAATATCATTTCATCAAAGCGCTTCTCAATCTCAACACCAGCGCTACCGTTAAGGAATCGAAAATGAAAGAAAAATGAAAATATATGTGAAACATACGCATAGCCGGCGCACATCCTCTCAATTTCTGCATTCTGACCGCTCTTCTTCTTCTGAGGTACGACCTGCGAAGTCCCCATTACGATCCCATAACGAATTTGCACAATAGTATTTGTTTTTCGAGAAAGGAAAACAATAACAACAACTCAAAACTCTTTGATGAAAGAGACTACGGAAGATAAATGTTCTCACCGGTTTATCGGGCAGTGGAACATTGCATCGCTCGGAGTAGATCGGACAGAAGACAACGGCCTGATAAATTGAGAAAGACATTTCGACACATCGTTTAGAAAGGATCAGAGACGAAGCATAATTTTCAGATGACTGCTTAATTGATGAGAATTAGGAAAAACGTGGTAGAAAAAGTTCTCAAACACAAAAAGGGAAAGAAGGATGTTCTCATCTAACCTAGCACACCCGTTACGATTTCTCGATTTGTTTCACTAGTACAAGAAAGAACAGTGCTGTTGAAAATCTCGATTCGCAATCGAAGAACAGTGGAGAAAAAAAAGTAACCTTTTGTCCGAATCTGAACGGGTTCGGACAGATGTAGAGATATCGATTCTTGAATCGACGACAGAACTCGGTGAAATCGGGTCGACCGTGATGGGAGTGATGCGATTGGGAGGAACTGAAATATTTTCCAAGGGGTTTCTCTTTTCTGGATTTCATTGTATCATTCATGATGAGATGAATAAAAGAATAGGGATGCCATAATGAGATTTCGTCTCTTTGTTAAGAGACCTTTCACGAGAGATCGGACCAACCCCACGGATGACTTTTCTGCAACCTATCCCAATATTTTTTTGGTGAAGTCCTCATACCGAGTGCTGATTCCCGTCGCAATATGAAGAGTTTTTATGAACTCTCCGAAAAGTTACAGGAAGTTTTCAACGCTTTTTTATCGTTTTAAAAAAGTGAAAATATGTATTTTTTGACGTAGATTCCGAAAAAGTTACTCCGGAAGGCATGCGACATCGATGAAATGTCGAAAATTATATTTTTCGTCATTTTTCCCCGCTACTGAAAATTTTTTCTCTAGAATTACATTTTTAGACTTCAAATTCGGATTCCCCGTGCAAAAATACATATTGCCTGAAATTTTTTCGAAATTCGATCCATGCGCTCGAGGTTTACATCGTTCCGAGTAACGTGCAGTTGCGTTTTTTTAGGCAAAATGGCCTATTTCGATAGGAGTCAGGATGATTGGCTAATCGTAATTATAGCTCAAATGATGTTTATTCATCATTTTTCATCTACTGACGATGTTTGGTGAACTTTTCGAACTCAACTTTGAACATTCTTCAAGGCGACTTTTTTCACATAAGGGTCCCCCCTTATGTGAAAAATCATGTTGGGGTCATGTTGGAATTGGCCACAATAACATGTATGATTGCACTAAAAGTAACATAAAAATAATTTTTAAGCCCCCTTGCGTACTTTTTGCTGGGTCGGAGGTTCTATTTCATCATGACCCACAACATGATTTTTCACATAAGGGGGGACCCTTACGTGAAAAAAGTCGAAGTGAGTCATGCCAACAAATATGGCCAAAATGTTGATTAAAAATCGTTAAAAGGTTCATAGTGACGGAAAAACATCATTGGAGGCATAAACAAGTGTCGGCCTAACATTCTGACCCCTCTTGACATGGACCATTTTGTGAAAATAGGAGTGATTGGCCATGGTTGGGTGAAGATTTCGACACAATGTCACCGAAAATATGCCCGGCAAAGTTTCTTATATTTTTTCGTACCACAAAATGCATAAAATATCTCGATTTGGGGTCCTGGAAATCATAGCATAGTGGGGTGCCACATCGATTTTCGTCGAAATTGGCTAAAATCGTCATACTTTTAGTCATAACTGGAACCGATTTTAATGGAAATGCTTGAAATTTTAAATTTTCACATAACTTTTTATGCTCTTTCGAATGAGCTATCACATGATAGGGTTATCTGAAATTTATTTTTTCGAAATAAAAAGATCAAAGATCAAAATTTTTGGGATCAAAGTTCAAAAATCGCAAATACCATCCCTAGGGGTTATGTTGGTGAAGTTTGAGCCCCATTTGATAAATTCGAAATTTTTGTACACTTTCCTATCAAAATCACTGCGTTCTTACAGAGAACGCGTTTTAATAGCCGAGACCTCCACTTGAGATTTGTCAAGCAAAGGAAAGCAGAAGATTTAGCGTTTCAGCAGGTGGTCGACTAAGCGGCTAAAAACATAAAGAGAAGCGTTTACAACTCTCCGCATCGTCTTACAATAGTTTCTTAGAGTCACTTCCAGAACTGCCCAAGGGCAGATCGGTGGCTGGGCTGTAAAGGGATCAGCCGTGAGGTGCGAACTTTTCGCTTTCTCTTGAACTCTGCAAATCAGTGCCGCAGGGAATAAACACCGCCTTTCGCCTTTCATCTTTTATACGTTTCTTTTCTGAGGTATTTTTTACTTTCTTTTTTTTTCCGTGACATCCCGATAATGCTCCAAGCCACTTGACAAAGATGTCGAACTTTTCGCTCTCGTCGACCCTTTTAGCTCTCGATCGCATTTCAGCCCACTCAACTGCCCTTCTTTGTTGAGGTCACCTTACTTTTCCATTCACTGACCCCTGCTCTCTCCTTTTCTCCCACTCCCTCGCTCATTAGCTAACGGGCGCCCAAAAGAGGGGCGAGGAGCGACTTCTGTGCAAATACAACTGGCCAGACACACAGGTGTTGGGTAAGGAGTACAGCTTCTAGCTGTCTCCCAATTCTGCCCGCCTCGAGGCCTTTGATTCACCTCTCTCACTGATCAGAGACGATCAGAGTTGGATCCAAGTTGGATCCAACTTGGGTGACCTAGTTAGAGAAAAAGAGAAAGCGAGATAGCATGGAGAATGGAGAGACCAAATGCGATTTCCAAGTTGCCTCCAGGCTTGGATCCAAGTTGGGGCGGCACACCAGAGTACCCTGCATTACTTACGATTGTTCTTGTTCTTCTCCGTCCTGTGAGGTGACCAGCAGCTCGCGAGTCTGCAATGGTTTCGTGCACTCTCGGATCTCTTCGGATCTCGGACAAGAAAGAATAGAAAGCTCAGGTCAGCAGGGTATGACTGCAGGAGGATAGAATTCGAAATAATTCTCTCTTCACGTCAAGTGTTCTCTTACTGGTCAAAATAATGTGGCGTAAAAGAGAGTGTGAAATGAAGTGACGATTATCCCTATTTCGATCGCTAGTATGGCACTCACACTGTGCTTGCTGGCGGACGCGAGTCGAATGCACACGTTGTCGAACGCACGACAGAATTCTTCCTGAAATACTTCTTACGTTTTGAAGGTACTCTAGAACATCATCATTGAACCGCGTAAATTGCGAACTATTGATCGTCTACTGAACCATACCTGGTACATACCTAAGTTTCCTCCATTTTGTATTTGTGTGAAGAAGTATCTCTTACTTTTACAATCCTATTTCATTATTTTTACTGATGAATCGGCTTACTTCATTCCTTCGATGATCCGAATCGAGACAAACTCGTCGGTACTCGTTCTTCAATTCGCGACACGCTGTCTAAAATTGAATACGTCCCGATTAATTTCTTCAAGGAAAAATCTCATCGTTATCGGCATTGTGATCGAAATCGTACGAAATCACCATCCCTATCAAAGTTTTGAAATTCTAATTACAGTCCTCACCCTATCATTATCTGAGATCGCGCTCGATCCCGAATCATCCTCCGACGGAGCACTCATCCTTTCCAGCTGGGCATTGATGAGGAGGAGATAGGATGAGAAGAGCAGGGACAGTCGGATCATTGGGCCTTGAAGAGATTACGAATTCAAATTCGGTTTGAATATTCAGGTTAAAGGCATGAAAGATAATGGCGCAATCGGAAAGTGAAACTCTCGTAAAGAATTTAGCAAAGCAAGCATTTTTGTCGTCGCATTAAACACGGTAAATAAAAGTTGTCCGAGAAATTAATTAAGGAAATTATTTTTTGATGTTATGAAAAGTGCTACGCAAAACGGGAGTGGCTAACAGTTCAACTCAAACGCGCACAATGAAACACAACTGCAAGTGACGCGCTGTCAGAGAACAAAGCAATGCATGACGCAAGGTCGAAATGGACAATCCCATGTTCTTTGCCACTTAATACTCGCTGATTAATCAATATTTTCCTTTAATAATCGATCATAATCACCGTGAGTTCCTTAAGAAGGACGCAAAATACTTAGAGCGTCTACAAGAAAACAGGTTGAGCAATATCAATGAAAGTGAAAGTTTGAGTGAGTGATAAAAGCGAACTGTCCGCCAATCTTCGCTGTTGCTCATATTATCGATAGATCATCAATCTTCAGCCAAAATGAAGATTCAAATTCTTTACCTCCAGTATTCTAATGCAGATCAACTAGATTTCAAAATAAACCCCATTAATTTCACTGCGTGAGATTCTTCGTTCTGGCTCCGTTCCTACAGTTGGAGTGCGACTTCAAGAATCTCAAATAGTGCGACGTGCAAAAAATGGCAACAACAATTTAAAAACTAAAAAAATAAAAAACAAATATCTCATTTGAATCAAGAGGTTATGCAAAGGACAGATCGACGTGCAATAAAAGGCCGTCCTCCTCCATTTCCTTCCATTCTTCCCCTCATTCTCAATCTGATGCGGTTCCCTCTCTTCGCTCTTCTCCTCCTTCCCGCGATTCTTCTCGCTCGACCCAGGGTGAGCTTGACCCTGACTACCATAGCTGGATTAGAGCACCCCCAGGGATGCTACCTACCGTATCCATCACCTACTACTTACCGTAGCACTACAATGAGATGTAACGTGCCATCCCTGATGTTATCATTAACCTAGCCTTCCGCTCTACGACTACAGTACCTCAAGTGACCACCATGTGTCATCCATGCTATCGATTACCTACCGTATTCCAGATCCAGGTTCCCGAGGGCGTGAAAGAGGTGCAGACCGTCGCCATGGCCAAGCGGGTACGGTAGCACCACCGGACGAATCGATAATTGACTTTCATATTTTCAGTCGGCAGAAGCTGCGCCCGGCAAGCAGGATGAATGGGTGAGCTACCGTACCCGTGTGTGATCGAGGGATACTGTATCCCTTCACGATATACCGTACTCTGCTCAGTTATTGATTGACTCCTACCGTATTCCAGATTGGCCCGGTCGAGATGATCCCACCCATCGCCGTTTCCAAGAGGGTACGGTATCTCGATCAAGAATCATCAACTGATTTTATTCCCTTGCAGGAGGCCGCCGAAGCTCCGGTCGACAAGCGAGAGGCCGAGGAAGAAGGGCTCTTCGAGAGGGTACGGTGCATTGGACGACTACCGTTCCCCCAATCGATACCGTACTCCTATCGATGGCCTACACCAATAGATACCGAACCCCAATGACACCGTACTCCTGTGGATACCGTACTCTACCGTAATCATTGCAGACCGAAATCGGCGGTCGTCCCTTCAAGGTGTACCACAAGCGCACGCCCAAGGGAATTAGCGTCCGTGTGAGTGACGGGGGATACGGTAGAATGGATCGGTTACGGTAACTTCGTTGGGTTACTGTAGGCGAGGGATTACGGTAGCTTGGATGGGTTGCGATAGCGGTCGATAGATCGAAATAATTTCGAAATTCAGCGCTTCGTTCCGGACGATATCGCTGTGGATACGGAGTAGAAGATCGACTTCCTCCTTCCCCCCCCCCCCCTCCTCCCTTCCCGAAGATTCTCCCCTCATTCGATAAAGTATTGTTTTGTGAATCGAGGTCAAAATCTTTCGTCCATCATGCGACAAGTTTCCAGCCATGAATAGGGAAAAAGTGTTTTCATCTCGTGAAACTGTTGCACAATCCCGAGCCCAGAGGATTTGCGATCTGAAACAAAAAGCAGACTCGACAAATAACAAATGAGAAAATGATACTTACAATTTTTTCTCCTTCAGATGTTTCGAGGCGCTTTGCCAGATGATGATTCATCTGAGGAGTGTCCGTGAGATGCTTTTGAGGTCCCGCCAACAAAGAATCAACCAACCGCTAGTCATATATTGTCCAGCTAACGTCTGTTGTCAGATTTATTAGAGTAGCATTATTGTAAAATTTTCTCGATAAATATTTGAAGAATTTCTACTGTGATTTTTTATTGCGATATAATGCATCAAAAAGAAATTAATAAGTAAATCTTATATATTCTTACATCATTATGATAAAAGAACAATAAAAAACAATTCAGGAAATGTCTATACAAAAAAAATTCTGAATTCATAAGTTTGACACAACTACACACCTCAACTCTAATTACAGTAGCTAAGGCGATGATTTTCAGCTTCGCCCAAAATTTCGCAAACCGTTGTTTTCATCAACTCAATTGTTTGATGTGTGATGATTGTTATTTATCACGCCGTTATCAGTGTCGTCCATCTATAGATTCTCAATAGATCACTGTTAACGACCTGCTAGCAATGCTATCTGTCTATTGATAAATTTAGCATTTTTGGTCAATCCATCTCTTGTTATATTGCTCGTTTGTGTACACATAATTTGGTCACGTTGCCTATTCTACATTAATCATTGCAGGGCCAATCTATCTCTGGTCAAGATGTCGGGTAGTATTTCAGTCGCTGCTGCTGGCGACACAGCGGCCAATCGGCCATACAGTCGTCAGTTCATTCCTATTTTAAATTTATACTTCACAGTCAATGCAAATTTCACTTTATATTCTTAAAGAAGGCTTTGTTTACCATGTAACAATGTGTCTTGTGCACGAAATACGAGTCGTATCTACAACTCGCTATTGCGCATCGATTGTTTGCTAGTCCATCTTGGCGGCTTCTCTGTTGACCCACTAACAGAATGGGACACTGATGCGCTCTTCGAGCCACAATGTGCTGTCACATTTAGTAATACTCCTTTTCAGTCAAATCGCAACGCCGTGCGAACGGCGCAGAACCACTGGCGCGTTTCGGCGAGGCCAAGAAGGTTTGCACTCTTATATTATTTGTGCGGCAATGTATGTATGCATGCTCGAGTTTCAGTTTCGGCTGAGAGACATTAGAGACTACTGAGAGGCCTCAATTTCATCATACTATTTTAAATTTCATCACTCCACGATAATGATACAATAAGTTGCGATTAGGAGTTTCATTCTCAATCAGGATCAAAGATTTTAAACTTTTAAATTCAAGAAAGCTCTTTTGAAGGTGCTTGGCGACATCTATGCCGAGATCAACGGCTACGTCGACGAGCTCAATGGATTCTACGAGGGTTCGTATTTATCCATTACTACTTAGCGAATCATTTAACAATAAATGACGTAGCATAAATTCATCAGTTAGTTACGATTTGTTCCAGATCCCTTTCACTCATTCAATATCGGTGGTATGCTAGTGTTGTGGCTTCTTGTTCTAATATTTCGGTTTTCTCTTACATTTTTTTAGTTTGTAAAAGTTATGAATGCAATTGCAGACCTTTCAACGGATTCCAATCCTTCGGCCGTTGTGAAGGTACGAATGTATTTTGCTAAACTATTTCATCTGTAACAGCTATTGTCTCTCCCCTCTATAAGTTCTCGTCCGGGATAGTGGGATAGAGTCTCTTTTTAACATTCAATAATATAAAATCGACCATTGAAGGTGTCCGATGAGCAACGGAAGGGACTTCTCGACCTCTCGGCCAGTATAAGAATCATACGAGAGACCTTCCAACGAGACCACATGAAGGTCGTCTTCTTCGGAAGGTAAAAGATTCTTTATTAGAAGCTTTACAATTTAACAAACAGCCGGTCTGGTTGTTAAGATGATAAATTGCTCTCTACTCACCGGCTGTTCGATTGCGAAATTGCCCGAGCATTGCACTTTATAAAAGTGACGAAACGTCGGTTTCGCAGGCAGTGGGTTCATACTGATTTCATGTATGAAACGGAGTTTGGAATAAAAAATGAAAGTATTTTCTGATAATGAATCAATAACTGCATTTATCAATATTGCTACTCCTCAGAACGTCGAACGGCAAGAGCACAACCATCAACGCGATGCTGCACGACAAGGTGCTGCCGCAGGGCATGGGACACACCACCTGCTGCTTCCTACAGGTACGGTAACACCATATATGAGCCCGTTGGATATAGAGTCTAGGCTTGGCACGGCTCAAAATGAACATAAATGCTGCCTGCAGGTACTGTAATTCCATACCTGAAAAAATAAGCATAAACTTTCTTTACTTTGTGTAATATTGATTTGATTGTTACTCCTTGATCAAATAACTCCATTACCAAATCGACAATGCAGTTTTAAGTTTCACCTGTTTCATTTATAGGTGGAGGGTTGCTCGGACAGCGAGGGTTACCTGCTGCGGGATGACATCGAGGACAAGCTTCCCCTGGCCGAGCTGCGCAGCTACGGTAACGCCCTCGGCGATGAGGACAAGACACTGCCGTCCTCCGGAGGATACAACAGGTACGGTAGTCGGCACTGCTTTACAAGACGGGGCCAGCCCAAAAGGGCAAAAGTTGGGGCTATTCACTTATTCTGAAAATCGTAGTATTTTAGTGGATCTACTAAATAGTTAGTCGTGTTTAGTCCATTGGAATTGATTTTATGCATTGTAAGACGTCTGAGAAATCGATAGTTCATGAATGGGCAGCCTAGTAGGAGCGGTAATGGGTATATTTTTGCGTTACCGAAGCTTTCGCTTATGACATTTTCATAGAGACGGGGTTGTATTGAATGTTCGCTTCAGTCGTCCCTTGATGATCCCTTACTTGTGGGTCGCAACAAAAAGGGAATGAGCTAATTGAAGGGCCCTAGGCTCCGCACCTTTTGGGCTGGCCCCGTCTTGTAAAGCAGTGCCCGGTAGTCTGGGTGGAGCGGAATCATGGATGGCCCTCAAAAGAACCCTAGATCCTCCTTATCACCGAGAAAACTAGATGTGATCGGCTTCCTTTTTCCTATTCCTTGCTTATTACTTATTGTGAAACATGTCATGGAACTCAACTATCGTAAATTGAAGGAATTCTTTCTGACAATGAATCTTTTCCGTGCAGAACCCTTCGTGTCTTCCACCCTCGCACGGCATCCGACGGCCACGCGAACAGACTGCTCCAGAACGACGTCGTCATCGTTGACAGGTAGGTCGAATAAACTTTTTTGTGACAGGTAGGCCAAGTGGTCGAAATTCAACGATCGCATTTCTTTTCTAATAATAACGAAGACTTATGTTTGTGTCTCTCCCTTGCAAAAAAACTAGAAGTAATGGAAATGTAGGGGGATTCTGGTTTCACGACGTCTATTTGCAGTCCGGGCGTGGACGTGTCTCCCGAGTTCGATTCGTGGATCGACGCACATTGTCTCGACGCGGACGTCTTCGTGCTCGTGAGCAACTCGGAGAGCACGCTGACCAATGCTGTGAGTAGAATTTGACACATTTCTATAAATGGTGAAACAGAATACAGAAGTGAATGAATTTGAGTGTATCACAGCGACTAGGAATTTCTGTGAGTTTAACGTTATGGGATATCTGACAATACCACTGACGTAAAGGAACACAGTACCACAATGCGATTCTAACCTGGACAGAATAAGAAGATCATTATATCGGAGGCAGTGTAACTCTAGTTATCCTTCTACCAATATTCAGATTCTCAGGCGTTACAATTGAATTTCACTGTTACCTTGCAAGATTACGGTTTCATTACCTTGTTCATTCATTCCCTTCTTCAGGAGAAGCAGTTCTTCCATCGTGTCTCGCAGCGGCTGAGCAAGCCGAACATTTTCGTCCTGAACAACAGATGGGACGCTTCGGCCAGCGATGGATTGGATACCGCGAACATGGTGAGGATTATTGATCTTTGATCTTTGTCGGGTATTGTCAAAGTGGGGGAGGTTATCGATTTTTTTACGATTGACGGGGTAAGATCTTTAGGATAATGCCCTACAAATGGTGCATTTGAGTGGTGTATGCATGAAAATGCGTCACTAGTTGAGGCAGGAAGAACAGCTGTCATACAACGCGATATTTCGAGAGAATGTTGACCTCCAACCAGCGGTACCAAGTATATTAATGAAAACAAAGGTTTTGTTTGTGAATCAAAGTTACGACGGTGAAAAGTAGTGAATAAAAGTAGAATCGTATGAACGGCCATATTCGGGGATTCAGAGTTTGAATATGTCGGGCTTGGCTCCCAAAATAGGGAGTTTTGAGTTTCACGATTTTGGTAACATCGGAGTTGTTGTCCAATGTACAATATCTTAGCCACATCATGTATTTACAATTCAATATCTCATGCCGGTGCTCATCACTGTAGAGAATTTCGTTTTTGCAACGAGTGATATCAACGTTACTATAGAAAACATTACCTTATTCGTTATTAATTATAATTTGGGCTATTCGGAAGGGAAACCCCGAACAAGACAGGAAACAGGGAGTTGTGGGTTTCACTCTCTGGGTAAATTCAAGGGCATAGCCGCTCATCACTGATCTTCTTTAGGTTCGCAGTTGAAAAGGATAATTTGAATCCCCGAAAATTACCAAAGTATGAGTCATTTTTGAGAGAATTTAATTGCCAAAATCAAGGTATGAGTTTCATACCATAAATTCTTATCTAAAATCCAGGAACCTGTTTCAATCGTGTTCGCAGGTTCGCCGTCAGCACGAGCAGCGTCTGAAGGAGTTCCTCGTGGACGAGCTGCACGTGTGCACGGAAAGAGAAGTGAAGGAGCGGATATACTTCGTGTCGAGCAGAGAGGTACGGTAGCCACACCACGGATGGGGCTAGTTGACGGATGCAGGTTGAAATTTCAAGGCTGCATTTGAATATTTTTATATTTTTCACACAAAGGCAACAACGATATCGAATGTAAGAATACTGCGGGTATTTGGGATTTTCGTGAAACATGATTTTGTAAGGCGAGCGAATGTAAAAATACGGCGGGTTTTTGTGATTTCAGTAAAACATGTTTTCGAAAGATGATTGAAAATCAAGTGTGTCAAAAGTAATGTCACTCCTTGCAGATGCTGGAGGCCCGTCTGAAGGAGCAGGGCAAGCAGGACAAGGCCTTCCAGCAGGAGTTCTACAAGGAGCGAAGGGTCGAGTTCGAGAAGTTCGAGCGTGTGTTCGAACATTGCATATCCAGGTATGGATACGGTGCTAATGTCAGTACTGTAATAAATTACTAGTGATGAAGAGCAGAATATTGTATTTGCAGAATTTGATTGGTGGGTGTTGGAAATTTAAATAAAACCACTAAAATACGCATCTTAAGAATTAAAAAAAATTCAGTTCGTACACTTGTTTCAGTTTTCACTTTTTTATGTTCAGACCCAGAGAACATTGCGAATATTCAGTGCTTTAATGTTGGGAACATCATTTACACACCATTGCAGGTCAGCCATTCACACGAAGCTGGAGGCACACAATCGCCGAGCCATTGAGATAGTGAACAAGATGAGGGAGAACTGTGATGCGGTGCAGGTAATGATTATGAAAATATTTTATGGGAAATCCAAAACAATAAGTTATGGGTTTTACTACTTGTGGAAAATCGGTGGTACTCCCCAATGTTATCTTCATTAAGAGAGCGGATCGGTAATTATCGACCATTTTCGACCACCATGTGGCCACGCCCCCCTTTATTGAGAACCAGCGGCCCATATTTTGTACATGTACACCCCTCGGGCCCGTGATACACGTATGGCCATTTAGATCCTCATTGGCTCTATACTTGGCGAAAAAATAGGTCGCAAAGTCTAAAAATCGATAAAATGTAACTTTTGAACGCGACAAGCTAGACTCAAAATCTCTTTTGCAGTGTACTAGGCATTTCCCAAAACCAAATAAAACCATCTTGAAAAAAATTTGTTTCACTTTGCACCCGATTTTTCGACCTCATAATTCGGTTTTTGGTCGATTTCACCTAAAATAAAAAGAGACCGACGGCTCTGGTTTTGCGTAAAAGTTACTTTAGTGGCACCTCCTTCAAATCCAATATTGAAGGGAATCATTTTTTATGTCACTTATGGTCATCCTGAGGCTTGAATGCTAAAAATGCCATTCGAAGGATAGGAAATTGACCTTCAGCGTTTACTCTGTATGAGATTCTCCCATAAAATGGCTCAAATAGGAAAGTTAGGACATGTACTGAATTATCATCGCCATAGAAGTCCATTTCAAAAATAAAAATTTTACGGATTTTTTGGACCATGACCCGGGGTTCATGCCTCGAAAGAATTCCATCACCATGAACCCGGGGTCATGGTCCAAAATGGACCAAAAATTTCATGATCGAGAAAGTTCAAGTACAATACGTGAATACATAGTACTGTACCATAGTAATATACAGTACCCGGAAATACCGTAATGAGGGCATTGCAAAATGATTTTATGAGCATTTCTTCCTAAAACGTAAGTTCTCGATCCCACTCCTCTCAGATAACGGTATTTCGGGGTACTGTATATTACTCTGGCACAATCCTATGTATTCACGTATTGTACTTGAACTTTCTCGATCATGAAATTTTTGGTCCATTTTGGACCATGACCCCGGGTTCATGGTGATGGAATTCTTTCGAGGCATGAACCCCGGGTCATGGTCCAAAAAATCCGTAAAATTTTTATTTTTGAAATGGACTTCTATGGCGATGATAATTCAGTACATGTCCTAACTTTCCTATTTGAGCCATTTTATGGGAGAATCTCATACAGAGTAAACGCTGAAGGTCAATTTCCTATCCTTCGAATGGCATTTTTAGCATTCAAGCCTCAGGATGGAGCACCATAAGTGACATAAAAAATGATTCCCTTCAATATTGGATTTGAAGGAGGTGCCACTAAAGTAACTTTTACGCAAAACCAGAGCCGTCGGTCTCTTTTTATTTTAGGTGAAATCGACCAAAAACCGAATTATGAGGTCGAAAAATCGGGTGCAAAGTGAAACAAATTTTTTTCAAGATGGTTTTTTTTTGGTTTTGGGACATGCCTAGTACACTGCAAAAGAGATTTTGAGTCTAGCTTGTCGCGTTCAAAAGTTACATTTTATCGATTTTTAGACTTTGCGACCTATTTTTTCGCCAAGTATAGAGCCAATGAGGATCTAAATGGCCATACGTGTATCACCGGCCCGAGGGGTGTACATGTACAAAATATGGGCCGGTGGTTCTCAATAAAGGGGGGCGTGGCCACATGGTGGTCGATAATTACCGATCCGGTCTCTTAAGAAGTATCACTAACAGTTATCCCCCCTTGACTGTTTGTGCCCTCAATAACGATTTAATTGAACCTTTTACTATGTGATTTTCTGTTTCACTCGTATACGTAATCATTGAATAATTTCAGCTGGCGATGGGCGATCAGAAGCGCGACCGACTGCTGTCCATGGAGGTTCGTATATTGCTTTGAATGTTTTGCTGTTTTGGTGCTGTTGTTTTCGTTGTTATTATTATAATCTCATCTCCTTACAGGAGTCCTCGTCCGCGTTCACCCGCTGTCGCGAGGAGTTTGGTCGCTTCGAGCAGGCCTGCCGACTGCAGACCGAGAGATTGAGGGCGGAGGTCCATGTAAAGGTGAGGGAGAGAAGGGGACTGATATATTTTCGAAATATGGGCAGGGCTATTCAAGTTTCATCCCTATCACAAGAACACTAAGAACTTCTTACATGAATTCACAACCATGAAGAGCTCTTTTTTCCGGAATCAAAATGTTGCTTTCGCTGATGCGGTACCTCAAATATGACATTATGATGTGCAGTATATCCTCATAATCAGGTCTCGGCGGATATCGCGGAGGAGATCCAGAGACTGTCCGTTGTAATGGACAAGTTCGAACGGGCCTTCGTCGATGAACCCGTCGATATCAAGGAGTTCAAGAGGGTGAGTGATATATTATTTTTAACTGCATTCCACACATATACCGTTTTAAATATCCTTGCGTTTCCTACATGCATCTCATGAAACATCAAAGAAACAGTTGTCTGCGAGATTTTGCGACTGACATGTGAGCTGAAAAGTATTGCACGATGGTTTGCCTTTCCTAAATGTCCCTTGTGAAACATAAAACGAACAATCTTCCGCGATACTATCGTGGTTGTAGGATGCGCGAGGGTATTGTTGGTTTTTGATATTTTTGTGAAACATGGGTTTGAGAGGTGATTAGTTTTAAAACATTGCAGGAGCTGGCCAAATTCGTGGACGACTACCTCACTTCGGATCTCGAGGCGAGATGCACGGGAGGGCTGATGACGAGGATCTGGAATATTGAGAACAGCATGTTCCGTACGTTTATTTTTTGCTTCAAACGACATATTAGGTTGGTGCATAAGTTTCTGAGGATTTCTTTTGGTTCTGTATCGGCTTATCAGCCTCGCCTGCTCAAAAATCTTTCATGGCAAATTTTAGGAGGATAGTTGGTCACCACAATCGTCATATTGAATTGGATCTAAGTTGCATAGTATGCGAGAGAAAATTTTTATATTAGAGTGCATGCGATTAATTGCAATTATCGTGACTTTTTAAGGTTTGGAATATCAAATTTTCCCATGAATATTAGTTATCCCCTAGCTTTGCCCGACAAAGCAGCAATGGTGTACGGGTGCCTGGATCGAACAAACACTTAACATCCCGTTTTCAAGGTTCCTAGAAAACAGGAGGTTACATGAAGCATCAAAAACTCAGTCCAAATTTAGGAGTATAAGTTCAAAAAATTATATCTCCATAAATTGAAATTGATTCTCCGTCTCAATAATATGGTTTACTAATCAGCATGAGTGCTCACCTATCCCATAGTAAGAGATCTCTAACTCCATGGATAGAAAAATAAATCGATAAATACTGATTTCGATCAGATTCTGAGAGCCATAACTTATGGAAAGTCTCGAATATTTACTTGGCCGAACGACACTAACCCATCGCTATATTTTTAATTTAATCCATATTAACGATGCTACAAATCAGAGAAGTTATCTTGGTAATAGCTTTGTCCTTTGAAAATTTATACACGTTTCAAAACTGCGCACTTTCATCGACTCCGCTCACTTTGATTTTTCGTAGTACCATTCTGCGCAGTGATATTCATGTGTTCTCATGCGCTTCAGATAGAGCAACCACGTGCCCAAAAACTACAGAAAGACATGAGCTGATTGATCAAGCAAGAAGGAAGTAAGAGGTCAAAACGTTGAACTAAGAAAAACCTCAGAAACTTATGCACCAACCAGATATTTAAATGAGACATATAGCTTGTTCCGTTCTGGTCATTTGTTTGTTCGTTAATGAACATTGCTGAATGACGGATAGGTAATGGAACTGAGAAAACAAAACGTACCGGGCTTCAAATGTCTTCTAAAGAGTGCGAAATTGTCAGGACAAGGT
Organism: Pristionchus arcanus; assembly: GCA_900490705.1. Lineage (NCBI taxonomy): Eukaryota > Metazoa > Nematoda > Chromadorea > Rhabditida > Neodiplogasteridae > Pristionchus > Pristionchus arcanus. Next base: position 169,765 of record LS486068.1, read on the forward strand.
CTAATTGGAATAATTGCAGAATGTGTGAAGACGCTGCTGCCGGATGAGTATCAGCCGAAGCTCGAGGAGGTGAGATCATGAGATATTTGAGTTTCATAGATACGGTTTCTGTCCATTGAAGATTATGCCTGACTTGATAGGCTAGTGATTATCGGTTTCTTGATTTATTCAATGATAATTACAAGGAAGGGCATACAATTTCTAACGATGTAGTCTAACGATTGCAAGCAAGCATGTGACATGACTTAATGAGATGTTGTGGTACGGATTGATTGTAATGCAATGCTTGCAGGTCTGGCGATATCGGGCGCCGTTCAAGTTCCAGATCTGCATCAATGTGCCCCAGCTGGTCAACGACTTCCATGAGGATCTCGAGTTCAGGTGAGGATTCGATTTCGAGAGGGGATGAAGCCAGGGATGAAGCCGTAATTACTTTTGATGGGTTTTAATGGTAAAATGGTATGATGCAACCTTGCTCACAGATTGTAGTTCCTGATGATCGTTATGATCATTTGCATAGCACCCCGTCGAAAGGGGAAATTTATCATCTAGGGGACGAGGACGATTGATGTTTCAGATTCACCCTTGGTCTCTCGGCGATCATCCGTCGCATCGTCGCCTACCGCATGGGCCAGCCGGTCACCGCCATCAGAGGAAATCTGCTCAGCTTTGTGAGTATATTGAGTTTGATTTTTCTCAGTGAGCTCATTGCATCAAACGTGGTTATTATCAGTTTACAAATCTTTTGCAGAAGAAGGACGTGGAGGCGCAGGCGGAAGGCGGCAATCAGGTATATATTAAAGAAGTTTTTAAAAAAGATATGATTTGGAGTGGGTATTCCATGTTTCATTCAAGGGTCTTTAATAAGTAATGTTATTCATCGCCTCATTCCAGGGTGACGCCGAAGCCGCGATGATGTCACAGATGGTGCTCACCTCTGCCACGTATCTGGCCAATGGAGGAGTGGGGCTCGGACTGGTCGGACTCGTCGTGTATCGAGCCATCGGATGGAAGGTACGGTAGACGAGTAATTCATGGATGGTTGTTCCGGTTCTGGCATAGACTTACTGTGGAAGGTGCGGTAGGGACTGACTGAATAGTGGATTTACTTTACTTGATTTCCAAGGAAGAGATTAGACTGTTCCTAAGAAGGACACCATAGCAGATGAGATTGGCGGATGCGGTTCCGGTACCGGCTTACCAGTCATTGGTCTAGACTTTTTGTATGAACGGTAGTGGGTGGCTAAATCACGGATTCCGGCAGTTTCACAGCCGTCATTTAGGTGCTCGCGTCGGTGGGTGCCGTGTACGGCGGGCTGTACGCGTACGAGCGTCTGCGATGGAACAACTCGGCCAAGGAGCAGCATCTCAAGGTAGCATTGCAATTATTATGTTTTATTCGCCATTCGAAGAGTGTGAGGTAAGGGCATGAATGGGGTAAGGTATGGAGACTTGAACGGGTGTAGTTGAGTTTCACTCATTCTTGATATGCCAGTAGTTCGGAGAGGTATGTTCAAAAGAAGATATCTAAGCTGGAACTTACCAAATATTGTACTGAATTATTGTTGCATTGTTCTGAACTTGTGAAGATGAGTTTCACTCATTCTTGATATGCCTGTAGGTCGGAGAAGTTTGTTAACAGGTCGCTGTCTCTCATGGAACTTACAAATAATCTCGTATGTCACCAATGTCTTCCCTTGTACAGTTGTGTTTCCCTCAATCTTGATATGACTAGAGCTCGAAGAGGTTTGCTGAAAAGCTGGCAGCAGAGAAAAAATTCATATATAAAAAAATCTCGTATATTACTTACACAGCTATGTTTCACTCATTCTTGATATGACAATTCCGTCTTTGCTTTTTGGGATCAATCCATTTCAAAAATAAATCCAATTGATATGAAATGATAATGGTTAACTTTTAGGAGCAATTCCGCGCTCATCTCGCGACCAAGATGCAGCATGTGGCCGCCGCCCACACTTCGCACTGCGAGACGCAGGCTGCACGGTTCGATTATTGATTATTTATAAATCTATCTACTGGCACATTTGTGTTTCACTCGTAGTTGATATGCCAATGGTTAGGAGTAGTGTGTTGCATTGTTAATCATTTTTGGGTGTTTAAATTAATTAGAGTTATTTTCAGAGACCTCGAGCAAGTGTACGAGGGCCTGCGCGCGACAGTGGGTGGAGTGCACAGGGACATGAAGGACAAGGTGAGTGGTGGATTTTATTGTTCCGGGAATAATGGAATTCCGACTTAATTGTAAAAAATGAGGTTGATGCTCGAAAAAATCATTAAAGATCATTGTAAAAATGGTATAGTATCTTTTCACAGTCACATGTTAGAAACAATACAAAAAATAGTTGGTGATTGTGTGTTTCAAGTAGAATATTTGTTTCAAGATTTACCGAATTATGTAATTACAATATCGAGATAAATTACAGGTTGATGAGCAGAAGAAGGCGATCGAGGGAGTGGACAAGACGCTCAAGGGATTGGGATCAATAAAGTATGGTTTATTTATTGTCAGTGGCCGAAATGTGTCAAAATTGACATGGCATGACTTTTATAACAATTGTGACTGGTTTGTACTCGTTTTTCCCTATTGCTTTGGTGTTTCACGAAGTTATATTATTTGCAGGGGCAAGACAGCCTTCGTTCTCTCAAGTCTGGAGAAGTTTGCGATGGACTACCTACGATCCGATTCTCCCACGTCCTGAGCGGAGAAGATTACGGTAGTCGAGCGTCCGATCGATTGATCACTCCTACCTCCTCCCCTCACCCCTCTTCATCCCCATTACGGTAGCTGATTCGTGTTAGTGTTATTATCCTCGCTCAAACTCTGTGCATGCCCAAAACTAATCGTACTGTGTATTGCGAATATTATAAGTGCTGTCATCCAAGGTACTTTTTCGATATTTTTGTTCTCCTTTGCACACAGTGCCTCTAGTCGTCATGCAATGTCACACCCCCAAGAATTATTATCTTCTTTGAATTACTCGAATCTCTCAGTCGACAGAGCTTGATAGAAATAGAATATTAGCTGCTTCGTTGTTTATCCATTTATTTTTTTGTATTCATTTTCGTCGCATTATCGATTAGTCAGTGATCAAAGAGTTATGTCAAATGCATTGAGATTGCGTCGATTTAGAATATTAATAAAGAGTTTGGATCGAGAGGTTTGAAAAGTGCAAATAATGTCGGTTTGTAACTGAGATCGATATCGTGCAGTCGTGGAATTGTGCAGTGATTGTGTGTTACTTTTATCGGCAAAGTATTCAAAAGAGAAGAGAAAGAGTGTATGGGAAAACGGGAGAGTGCATGAGATATTTCCAATGAAATTTCTGCTACAAGAATCTGCTTTTTTCCCAAAAGATCATTAGAATCGGCGGTCCGTATTTGCTTGAGTGTAGTTACGTTTCTAGATTCTTTGCGTTGGCTGGAAGTCGACCAGAGATAGAAAATGATGATGGAGTTCGCTGTGATGGATTACGCTGATCGAGTGGAGGAAGAGGTGAGCGACTGAATTTGTATTATTGTTAGCTGACCAATATTAGTGGCCGGCATTTGAGCCAACGAGTTGCGAAAAAAATAAATGAAAAGGTTTATCTCAGCGTCTGAATTTGCCTTGATTAGTTCTCTGTCGGGATTCCCGACGTTTTGAGACGAAATAGTGCATGCTAATGAGAAAGTAGATAAGACGATGCTCGATATTGCCTAAAATTGTCGGAATTACCGATACCAAACGTCCAACCCTATTTATCAGTGAAAGTGGGCGAAGTTTGAGCCAGTGAGTGCGCGAAAAAATAATCAAACCTAATGTTTCTCAGCGACAAATGTGGCAGCCGCTCGTGGATGAGGAGAAGAGGGAGAGGGAGGCGAAAGAAAGGGCAGAGGAAGCGAAGAGGAAGAAGTGAGAATTTGCTTCGTGGAGATGGGGTTATAGTTGGATTTGAGCACTAATACGTATTGATGCTTCACTTTTTTCAATGGTATTTCTAAAACTCATTTGGATTATGGATTCCCAGGTTATATTGTAAAACCCAAATGTCTAGACATTTATGGGTTACTGGAAACACAAAATAACATGGATTCGTTCAGATGGCGCGCCGCTTTCCCTACCGTAACCGAGTTCGCTCCGCCGGCCGAATTCGTAACCATTCACAGGGACGGCAGTCGACGGTACAACCAGCTACTGCTGCTGAAGCAGAAGGATCGGGAGTGGGTCGCCGAGTGAGTGTTGACTTTCCTTATCGCTGAAACGTGAAACAATTAGGAGACAAAAACTTCGAAAGCCGGCTGTTTCTTTGAAATCCTGGGATGTTTTCGAATCTGTAATTATGATAGTTTCATATAAACTTTCCAATTTTGTTTACCCATCTACGCTTATTGACGGAGAAAGCTGGTGCATGTATGGAACCGTATTAATTTCTTTTGGAGACAATTACTGTGTGGTATTTGCCAAATATGAGATTCTATTACAGGCACCGCTACAAGCTCTCGCCGCCGATCGTAGTGGCGGAGATATTGAGGTATGAAAAAAATTCCGGTTTTAAGTTTATTTTTATTTTGCAGATTCATCGATGTCTCGCCCGAGTACAAAATGAGCGCCACGTATGCACCGAACACGACCGTGGAAGAGCCACTCTATTCGACTATTGGTGAGTTAAGCACTTCTATGGACCCGGCAGCCTTATACTAGGTAGAGTTCGATTAAACTACGACTCTGCTCTGATGGTGCCAAATTTGGAACCTATGAGACAAGGGATAATGACGTTGTGTAGTCCGTTTATTTCGACTTCTATCATAAAATAGATGATTGTTATTGCAGGCCAAGAGCTGCGAATCAGCAAGCGATACGAGCCGGTGAGAGATGCAAAGGGCAAGAAGAAGCACGGATTCAATGTGAGTCGGATCTTTGTTGGTGTTGTTTTGTTTGTTATTGTCATAGTGGAGTTATTTATGACGGGAACAATGTTAAATCCTTTCTCGTGAAAACCGGAGTCTAACCTTTCCCATTCCGTTGAGCTATTGTTTCACTCTGGGATGATATTACAATAACGCCACCCTTCCGCTCATTGTTTGTGTTATTAAATATATGATATATTTCCATTTCGCAGATCTACGCAACGGGAATGTTCTACCTGGACACGCGGTTGCAGCAGGACAACATTCAGGTTGATTTTTTGGGCCTTCCACCAGCTTTCCCCCACGCGCTCTTCCCCCATCCCTCCCTCCCTCTGTATTTTGCAAGATTAGACAAGATGCGCCGTGGCCGAGAGAGTAGCTAGAAAGTACCTTTTCGACCCGTATTTCCCGTTCAATCGAACCGCTGGTGGCCATCTGGACCATATAATCTCCCTGAAACCCCGCTTCTCTGGGCACGATTGTGTAGGACTTTCGGAACTTCTCTGTTTTGTTTTGGCCATGGCAACAAGAAAATGTGAAGGACGGCAGGGAATAGTAATGGTAGGGAGGGAAAGGCTGCGCCAAAAACGTCAAAGCGCACTCTTTTGTTGTTTAGACATCTTTATGTTTGCATTTTCAGCTATTCATTGATGAATCTCGCCATGCCGATATGACGAATAGCCACTGGATTCCGGAGAGTGTCAAGGTATAACTGGACCTGTCTGAGATTGATATTTGATCTCTGCTGGTTGATCTTTGATCTTTACGATTCAGGCGTTGTCTTCCTTCGCTCAGCGATTTCTCTGCGATCTCAAAATGGAAATAAGCACGATTAAACACGAAGAAATTCACAGTAAGCATGTCGTCATTTAATTATTAGGCATTCCATTGAAACACAAAACAATGAAGAACTTCGTTTCACTTCGTGAATACTTAGAATGTCATTTCGAAAGATGGCTTTGTTGTATTTCCTCCCCTTTGACCTTGCTGATGCTGATCTTTGATCTTAGCGAGTTGATCTTTGATCTCTTGACCATTCCAGGTCTCGCTCGGCTGATCTCTCGTACGAATGACGTTCGTCGTCGCGTTGACCTCGTGTACAAGTTGATCGAGCCATTCCGAGGAGAGACGAAGTGGACGAGTGAGAAGGTAAAATTCAAGGGTATCGGGTTGGGTCGGATTTTTATTTCGCAAAATGTCCTCGAACATCCCTCGCTTTCTAGAGTTCATACGCGACATAGTGTGGCATTCGGAGAGAAAATATAATTAGAATTATCGGAAAAGTTAAGGAGGGGGGGGGGGGGAATTTGGTCGATAGATGCTCGAATTTACGATAGGTAGGCCGCAATCAGCGCGTTCGGGCGCCAACAACCAGGAGCATTCGCGTTTCATGAGATAGTGAAGTAAGTGCTCTCATTGTCAGGTGGATCAGCTGTGGGCGTACGCTTTTTCGTACACGATCGAGCCGCTGGTCATTCCAGAGTATCAGGTATATCCTTTGTTTTTTTTAGTGACAGTTACCTGTGTTTGCCCGTAAAGAAGCTGAAAGTGTAATTCGAACTCTGCTACTGAATACTATGTAAAATGGGATATCTCGTTTTTGAATTTTCCATTGCTGAATTGACCCTGAATTGGCCTTGAACTGACCTAGCCTCGACTAGTGTCAAGGCATAATTTGGTGCCGTTGATCTTTGATCTTTACGTTTGTCAATTTGCCTCCTCAGGCTCCGCTCCTGCTCCGTCTGCAAACCGATCTCCTGCACGTCTTCCTTCTCTACTGCAATAATCTCTACTCGTTCGGCCAAGTCCCCGACCAGTTTCAACAAGAATTCGTCTTCTATGAGTGAGTGTTTACTTTTCGCGGTTGGGAATACAGAATGGCAATTCTGGCTTATCGAATTAAATAGTTTGCGTGAGTCTTGCCGCTAAATTTGATTGCAGATTGCCAGAGGGCGAGGCTGCCGCACCTCCGCCGACGCCAGGCGCAACGGATGCGACAGGTACGACCGTAGTCATTCCGCCATTCGATGCCACTTGCGCATTCCTTGTTCTGTCTCGGTGCTCTGGTTTCACGTAGCCATTCTTTGGCTGTTACCCTCACTGATTTGGATGCCTACCAGTTGTCACGAGAACCCAGAGCATGAACGAACGCCCCTTGCAGTCCGACTCTCGACGTCGTCCGCGGCGAGCGAGGAAACAAAGATGAGGTCGTCGATAGCGAGAGATTGCAGAGTGGCAGTGAGAAATGCAAGGTACGGCATTCACAGCAGAAAATCAAAAAATAAAGTCGATATCGAAAGATTTTTCTCAAAAAAATGCTTTTTCGAGCTTTTTGCACTTGAATGTCGATTGGCAACCGGTTGATTGATATGCCAGATAAAAGGAGAGAGAGTAGGACAGAGAGACAGATGGTCATTCCCACAGTTTTTCGAATTTTCGAAGAACATTTTTTTATTGCAAACTAACATATCTATATCTGAAAAATTGTTGTCTGAAGTCCGAAAAAAAATTTCCCAACATCACCCCATACCATGTGAATTTGGATGTTTGAAATAACTCTTTTCAACTGTGCTTATTCCATCTCTTCACAGATGTCGTCTGTGGAACTCGACGGAGTTTCTCTCTTCCATGCTGACGGGAGTGCAGACGAGAACGAGATTGGGCGAGTTGCAAGGGAGAATTATAATTTTTTAATTCTAATTTTCAAAATCAATTGATTGTAATCTCGTCCCTTCGAGCTATGAGCAGTTCCCGATTGTCCTTGAACATGGCATTATGCTATCCGCTTAATCAAATAAGCGTGGGTGGCGACAGAATAAGGAGCTGGAATAGGAATAAGAGATAATTGGAATATTTCAGGCGCTCTCGACTGGTTCGATCGTTCGTTTTCGACCGCATTCAAGGAGAAACTGGAGGAGAATGCGAGGAGCGAAGGAGAGGAAGGAGATGGAGCAGAGAGGAAGAGGTGAGCGGGTTGGGCCTCTGGTTGGTTTAGTCTGTGATTTTCGACTCATCTTTTGAGAACGCTTATCAAAAGCCCAAACGCAAGGAAAACAAGAAGGGTGTTTCTCGAAAAAAAAAGCATCAAATTCCATAACAAACCTGGTTTTCCCTTGTTTCGCCGGTTTTACAAGGAGTAAACATCCCTTCTTGAAATGATGATATTGCAGTAAATATTCCACCATTGCTTGCATACCTCATAATGGTAATCACACATAACACCAATTGAGCGGGTGGTTCTCAGCATCGAAATGGGTTGTCAATGACAACTTGTCAATTATTGCCAGTGTTCGAAAAGCCTTGTACTTAGGTACCCGACAGCAATCGGCTGCCCTTACGACAAGTTGTTTTCTACGCCTGGTATCTCATGTCAGATTCATGTAGGAAAAAATGGACCTATTTATAAGGAAACCGCACAGAAAACCACCTCGAAGCATTTGATATGTCTTACATACTCATCGATCACTGACTATTGCAGTCACAATTGCAAAGGGTAATTACCAATGGTGTGATCCATTTTGGGTCAAAAATATCCATGGTATGACCCATTCTGGGTCAAAAATTCCCATGGTATGAATTCCGTTCCAGCAAAAATCCCACCCATTTCATTTGTGATTACAGTCCCCACTCGTTCGTGTCCATTCGTGCGGCGCTTCTGGCTTTCTTTCTTTCGCTTTCTGTTTTTAAAAGCCAAAACGCAAGGAAAACAAGAAGGGTGTTTCTCGAAAAAAAAATGCATCAAATTCCATATCAAACCTGGTTTTCCCGTGTTTCGCCGGGATCACAAGGAGTAAACATCCCTTCGTGAAATGATGTTATAGACGAATGTTTTTAGCCGCAACAACCTGCATTACCGGTGGTTCGAACCTAGCGACCACTGGGTTGCACCTAGCACTGTCTTACAACTGTTAAATCGCTAGAAAGGGATCCATATTTACCTTGCTTTGCAGTCCCCACTCCTTCGTGTCCATTCGTGCGGCGCTTCTGGCGGCTGCGAGGAAGTGCACTCATTCTCTGACGGAGGAGTTCATGGCCGCCTTCCGGAAGGAGAACAGATTGAGTACTGCGCTCCAAGATGCGAGGGTACGGTTGATCAATAGATACATATCAGAATCATGGGGATGTGTGATAGGTCACACTCTGAAATTTTCTGGAATTGCATTGGGTGAAATCAGAGAAAATGACGACTACTCAAGGATGCAAAGGTACCGTCGATCAGTCGATCAATCAATCGATATTTCTCAGAATCATGGGAATGGGTGGGGTGCATGATTTTGCTCATTTGTATGATGGATGAAAACGGCGGGAGGAGTCAAGGGGGGGGGGGTGTGGATTGTTTCATGGTGATTTTTCAGTCCATCTTCATCGGTGCTGCCATGTGCGCGTACTCGAGCTCGCTGAGGGGCGGAGCGGCTGTCAGAACTATCGAGGTAGGCATTTTTATGTTTCAATTCAGTCAACATATTCGCTAACATCTGGGAAAGCGTGTACCGAAGATAACACGATATGTGGAGAAATTGTGTCATTCAATATAATAATTCACTATTATTGATTATTTGCATATTCATTGAAGTGTAATGTGTATTGTGAAGCATAGTGTCATTGCAACTCATCGAAGCCGTTTTATGTCGCTGGTTTATCTCTAGCTGGGTTCGAAATTCGAAATGTGTGGGTGGAGATGGCGCGACTACCGTAATCCCGCCGCCCCTCAATCCTTGTCCTTGTCGACTACGGTAGCTCGGGATTTCTTCTTGGCCTTCTTGTGCTCGCCACCGCCACCATGGCCGAAATTGCTCTTGTGAGCTTTCCTGAGGGTGGAAAGGTTACGGTAGGAGGGGTTACAGTTAGTGAAGACAAATCGACATGAGTATCTCCTCGATTTGCATGCTCTCTCGTCTGTCTGACCGGCGAGATACCATGGAGATCGAGGAAAGGCTCGTGCCGAGTTGTCATCCTTAGTTACAGTATCGTAAGGGGTTGGGTTATGGTCTGTTGAACTCTCAACCGGTCAGGAAAAGGGATAGGGACGGAGTGGTGTTCCCTGGTTACGGTAGTGCTACAGTACCTGGCGGGCGGGATGAACTGTCCCCACGCGTTGTTGTTCATCACAATCAGTCCCTGCAAGGAGGGTTTGAATTTCATGTTAGTTATACTTTGGATGGTGCTTGCGTTCGTCAATATCAATATGAGAATCAAGTTTCGAAAGAGAACGAGTTCACGGGCTCTATTCAAGAATGCGTGAAACACGAAATTTTCGGGGGAACTATACAGATTTTGATTGGAGAGTGTGGCGATTTGATGCGATGAGCCTACAGTATACCTTGGGTTCGACGCTGTTCAGTTCGCGATCGTCGCTCTCGTTGTCGGGCAGTCGATCGGCCTCGGTGTTGAGGTTCTCCGTCTGAAATTTCGAAATTTGAATTTGAAATTCCCGCCAGTATTTGACGCTTTTTTTCACATCCTCTTGAGAAAGTTCAAAGATGCTAATGTCGCTGTGAGACAAGATAGCTTTGGGGTTTGTGGTTGTGGTTAGGTGTTGAATCATCCTCTCTGGTTTTGTGGTGTCCGATGGTGTGCTTTTCCCTACGTCATTTGGACAACTTGTCTTGGTGCGCAGACATCCCCTTTTGAGGGGTCATTTGGCCTCTGGGTGAGACCCACAAACGGCGGCTACCGTACCTCCTCGGCACGGAACATGCGCGCGGGCGGCGCGAGCACGAGAATGGGCACGTCGAAGATGTCCCTGAGATGACGTCATCGTCTTGGCAATGTTCCAAATACGTTCGTGGTGGGACCACTACCGTATTCTACGAACTTACTGACCGAACGGGCACGATCGCGTCGCGCTTGCCCTTCTCGCTGCTGAGGTACTGTAAGAGGACGTATTGATGAGGGAGTACGGTACGGAATATTGATTGGGGACTACGGTAGGTCATATTGATTGGAAAGTACGGTAGGGTACACTGGCTGGGGAGTACGGTAGGAGGGCGGATCGAGTATTGCAAAGATACCTTGGAAGTGGTGCGACCCATCGCGAGGAGTGAAGAGGGATCGAATGAGGGGTGAAATGAAAAGAAGAGGGGCAGGTTGGGGATGTGATTTGCCTATTGGAATTGTTACTGAAAATGCGAAATTGGATTAATTTGTTCACAAGAGAGTTGCTATGCATGTTTTCAGTACTAGGGTCAGGAGCCACAGCACATATCTCCCTCACAATGAAATTGCATTGAATGCCGGCCAACTTTACCGTAGACCTATCGTACCTGGTATGGTGATGCCGGAGAAATTGGGGAGTACGGTAGCTTATCGAGTATTTAATCTTTTCGCAGGTCCGCGAGGCGTTCTCCCGGTCGCTCATCGAAGCGAAGATTCCGCCGGAGAGAAGAAAGAGATGGGGAGTGGATACGGAGGAGAAGTATGGAAGGATCGTTGCTAAGGTGAGCATACATGGAAAAGGTAGGTGATAACGTCTTCGAAAACCGTTAAAATCGTTACATCCCTGTGAAGGTGAGTGGAACAGTTAAGATTTGAGGACGAAATACAACTCGCAGTTTCGTTATTCCGTGAAACCTAAATCGTACGAGGATTTTAGTGCAACACATACTGGCATTGCGCAATTCTGCATTGCTAATTTTTTCTTAAATCTTTTGCTTCCCATCTCAGCTCGAATGGCCTCTCACCTACGTGCTGCATCCCTCCCTTCTCACTCTGCTGGGCGACGCTCGTCACTTCAATCTCAATCTGCTGCGCTGCACGGCGATCATCATGGACATCCAGTGCGATGGTGAGCTGTGTTTTTGTCAAATTGATGCACTATATCGATTTATGAGGAACGGTAAGAGCATATCGATTGGGGAAGTACTGTAGAAGCTCATTAATTTTTTTTTGGTTCTCTAAGATCTAATCGATTGATTCAAAGGGATTGTATGCAAGGCTGAAAGACTTGCTCATTTCTGACTTACCGTACCCGGTAGTACGGTAGGAGAAGACTATCGAGTACTGAATGGATGTTCCTTCCAGTGGAGCATCCCGTGGCGGAGGACTGTCGTCGTCCCTTCCTTCTTCTAATCAGAAATCTGCTCCAGCTCATCACCCTCATATCGGAGCTGTTCTACAAACAGGTATTATTTAATATTTTTTATAACACCGTACAACATAGTAAGAAAGAAGTTCGTCTAAAAATACCTAACAACCGTAAACGTTCCTGGTTTTTTGGGGGACTTTAACTGTAACAAAATTCCCTCAGGCTCAAGTGCTCGTCGATCGATACTTTGCCCGAATCGACGAGTCGACTACGGTAGATGAGGCGAGAGAGCAGGCCGATGTGCTGCACGATCGATTGAAGGATCTCTTGGGAAGGTACGGTAGGAGGGAGGATTACGGTAGATGGCAAATATCGATTACTCCTTGACGATAGAGTACATGATGTAATGGGAAGGTACGGTAAGAGGGAGGATTACGGTAGATGGCAAATATCGACTCATATCACGCGATAGATTACATACTCTAATTTGAATCTGCGGTAGAAATGGTTACGATGGATTCAATGCTATCGATTTTTCCTTCTCAGCACGGGCATTCGCAAGATGGTGCGAGAGATCGTGGATCTGTTCTGCAAGATGACCGACGAGATTCATCTGTTGTGAGTGATCAAGGCATTTTTACGGTTACAGTAGCACACTGTCGAGCTATCGATGACTGGCTTTTTTCCGAGATACGGTGGCAATAAGAAACCATTTCAGCCTCCTCTCGGGCAAGATCACGTCGATGGAGGTGTTCAAGTGGTCCAAGGTTCGCTTTTTGCTAATTACTATTTATTTATTTATTCCGTGCATACAATGATATACTGAACCTCGAAAATTTAGTATTTATAACTCGCAAATGTCGCAAGTGAGTTATGATTTTAGTAACAATTGTGTTAATACGATATAATTTGCAGGTAGTAGAGAGGGAACGGGCAATGCTCATTTCCATGGGAGAGAACATGACGAATAATGTGCTCGCCGATCTAGTGACGATGCTCAAGATACGGTAGAGATATCGATTTATCGATTTAAGATACTTGTAATAATTTGTTAGTTTCTATCATTTATGTATAGCATAATTCGTCCACGTGTAATTCCATGTGTATTTGATCTCTGAATTGTAACGATGGTATTTCTTCCTTTGTTTCTTGCATATCGTCAAGTATTGAGCTACATGTAAATTTTGCCGAATTTAGTGTCTTGTTTTTCGATATAGTGCTACAATTATACCTTAATTTCATGGCCAGTACTGTTAACGTGATGGAGTAATGAATAAATTGTTATCATCTTTGCTTTGCAATATTTTCCGAGATGTGTTGGAATGCACTTGAAATATCTATGTTTTTGTGCATCCTCCTTTTGTGTGATAGCTTGCATTTAGAAGTTGTGTACAGGTATGCAATATGACACGAAGTGAAGTTTTATCGTTAGAGAGATCATGATAGTAAGAGAGCGGCAGGCAACGGGGCAATAGCAGAGAACCAAACGAACAGTATATTTAGAGAGTGAGAGGGAAGAGGAGAGAAAGGGATGGTGACTAACCGTCCAGCGATACCCTTCAATAGAGAGAAGGGAGAAGAGAACGCAGTTGACAATGGGGCAGTGTCCAATTGAATTTCGGTTGGGAATTTAATCGGGCAAGGATGTACTATGGATTATGCTCCAATTTCCCACTAATCGCCCTCCGTTAATCATCTTTTGTATTGTGTTCTTTCTTTTGTTGTTGCTGTTTTTTTGCTGTGGATCCGGTTTTACTGAACAATAGCACAGGCAAATCGTGGCAGTATGTTTGCCTGTAAAAACGAGTATCAAGAACCCTAATTGTCAGGTGTCTTGAATGCTCTCATCGCTATTCGGACGCCAATCGTCATCGGGCAATGAAGAGGAGAAACAGAAGGCTGCAGATAACAAGTAAGTTAGTTTGTGATTGGGAAGGTTCCAAAGGATGCTGTAGCGTTATCGATTTTCCGCCACTGGGTGATCAAGTTTTTCGTAGGACTGATGAAACTAATTAGATGTTCGGGGTGATTATTCTATTCATTACCGAGTGCACGCCAGACTGTCACGACAAAGTCAGTTTGTGATCGGAATGTATCTTAGGGGTACTGTATTACTAATACTATCGATTTCCCCGTCAGTATATCTAGGGCAACCTTTTGATCGCACACAAATGAGTAAGCGCCTCTTATCGTAGACGCTGAACTTTATTGTGTCTGTCAATATTTTCTTTGAATTCTTAAGTTTAATGCCGGAAAATTGCAAAAAAAAGCAAATTTCCAGTCATTTAGTGTAATTTTCCTCGCGCGAAAACACTTTAGTTGACAACCGTGACCGACCGGGTGCATGGTAGTAGCCAGTCAGTCGGTCACGAGAGAAATAGTGTGTGTATAATCTCTCGCTTTCCCTCTGCCTCCCTCCATTTCACACTGTCTGTTTGTAGTAGTCTGATAAGGCGAAGGATTGCCAAGTATTCGTCGCGCTTTCCAGAATGACGCTAGCGACGAGCGAGGAGCCGAATGGCGCACCAGTGGCGTCAACCGCGCCCATTCCGGCGCCCCGCAAGACGCGAGCCGCGCCCCCGCGACCTATTCAAGCGGCCGGAGCGGAGAGAGGTGAGCTATTGTTTGTGATATCAACGTAGGGAAAGCAGTAATGCCCGAAGCCTTGAGTACATTTGAACTAGCTTCCTTGAAACATGAAAATGTCATCTATTTTTTGTGAATCTTTATTAAGTTTAAGATGCACCAGATACTGTATCAAGTAGCATAGTGAATGTGAAAGGGTTTTTTGTGTAGCATACGTAATAATAGGGTGGATGTTGAAACCTAAGAATACATTCAAATTCTCATCCAATTCAGGAGCGACGCTTCCCTCATCTTCCTCCTCCTCGACAGCGACGACGAAACAGAAGAATCCGCTGGTGATGCCGACGGCCGCGTCGCCAACGATGAGCGGATGGATTCATAAGGTGATTCGTCTTTGATGGATGGCATACATGTTCAATTCTACCCGGAGATCAATCGTGATCTGACATTGAACCCAAAAATATAGAGGTCTGTAACCGTGCTGGAAGTTATGAAAATATTTTATGGATGTATTCTCTCTCTCTCTCTCTCTCGATTCTTGAGTGACAAGGGATATGTTGAAATGAAGATACGTCTTTAGTAAGAGATGATTGTGTAATTGTAAGAGCGACGTGGAATTGTTTGGATTTCACAATTTCAAATTTTGGTTTGTTTGATGACACTTCATTTGTGATTCAGCTAGAGTCACTCTGACTCAGAGTTGAAATTCTTCCCGATCACTAGGTATAGGGAAACTAACTTCGAGGGAGGTTGTGCCAGAAACCAGAGAGGATACTTGATCTATGATCTTTGATCTCCCCAATAACTCCCCCTTTATCAGGTGGAAACTCGTCCCCTGCTCGGCGTGATCACTCGCAAGCGGTACTGGTTTGCGCTCGCCGATGGATCGCCCTATCTGTATTGGTACGGCTTCGAATTGTCTTTCGCTGGTCTTACAAAGTGAAGAGTTAGTAAAAATTAGTAGATGGGCATGCATAGTTGACATAAGCAATCGGTGTTTAGTTATTATTTATCATTTCGACAATATCTGAATTAACAATCAGAGTGTGGCGGTGCGTGAGCAACTTACGTAGATTGTGAAACATATAGTTGAAGGGGTGAAATGAAACCGACTATCTTATTTGCAGCATTAAACTAAATTTGTCTCTAATTTATTCGATCGCAGGTTCAAGGCGTTGATGTCCTTATTTTTATACTTATTTGAACGTTTTATTTTGATGTTAAGGGTCTAAAATTGATGTTCAGGGTCTAAAATTGGAAATTCTTTCATTACAGGTTCAAGGACCGATCGGACGTGCAGTGTGTGGGGCGGATTCAGCTGAGCGGCGCGGCGTTCACCTTTGATGCGAGGGAGAAGGGACGATTCACCGTGCTGTGAGTGATCTTTTAGAATTTATTGCTATCCATCACAGAAATGGTACGTTTCTCCCGTTATTCAAGTTCGTTTCTCTAAAGGGAAAATATCTGATACACTATAGTCAAGAGTGCGCTATCTGACATTGGGGAACGGTGTTCTAAAAGATGAGATCAATATTGTTACTTGCAGTTCGCACAGCGAGGAGCACGTGTTCGAGACGGGCTGCAATACGCTGAGGGAGGATTGGATGAGGGCACTACAGGTGGGAGATTGGGTGTTGTGGTTTTGAGTTTCAGCTCAACTATGGGTCCCTTTCACTTTTGACTTTTATGATTAGGGAGGCTTGGTTATCAAAAAGGTATAATGGGTGCCAAGGGTCCAAGGGACTGTGTGAGGGCTTTCCAGGTGGGCTATCTGATATTTATAAAGTGCAGCGGTAGGTGGAGCGAGAAGAGATAAAAACTGCGTGCCCACCGGTGAAATGAAACCTGTGCATGTTCCGTGTGTTGAAAAAAACGCTGACAATTAACTCCAGGTGGGTAATTGGAAGTTGTGATTTTGAGCTTCAGCTCTTCTATACTTTCTTACAATGCCGATATTTGTGTTTGCTTTATAGAGGAAAATAAACAATTCTTTTTTTTTCAGGAAACACGCAAGCGCAGCTGGACCACGCACATCGACATTGATAAGGTATATTTCATTGTTGTATTTTTTTTAAATCTTCGATTGAACTAGAATTTTTTTAAATGACTTATTTTTCCTCTATTTGAATTTTTCATCTGTTCATCTGCAAACGAAATCAAGCATACAGAAGTACATTAATTGTTCGCATTGCCTTTCCATCGGCGAGTCCACACTGAAAATGTGCCATTACAAGAGATCATATTTTCACCTATTGCTCCTTACAGTTCGATCTATTTCGTCGTATTCCTTATTTCTAAAACAAAGTGATACTTCAGGAGATCCACTCGCTCACGTCCATCGCCGCCTCTCCCCGATCGCCCTTCGACGGTCATTTCCTCGATGGAGGAGCGGAGACGAGAGAGGAGGAGAGCAGCGATGAGAGTAGGACACTCGAGGAGGTACGGCTTCCTTGAATTCCTTGGTTCCAAAGCCTTCTGTGGTCTATTGAGGCTGAAATAGACGGTTTCTGGGTCGGATTTGATAC
This sequence comes from Pristionchus arcanus, assembly GCA_900490705.1. NCBI lineage: Eukaryota > Metazoa > Nematoda > Chromadorea > Rhabditida > Neodiplogasteridae > Pristionchus > Pristionchus arcanus. Next base: position 186,808 of record LS486068.1, read on the forward strand.
CAGATCATGGTACGATTCATGGTACGGGGGGTATTACATTGATTCCAGGCCGAGCCATTCACCGAATCAGTGTGCGATCTGCTGAAGGAACTCGGCCCTACCACATCGAGTGCCGGAGAGGAGGAGGAGGGAGGGGAAGGAGGTCAGGATTGTTTTGCTCACTTTTTCTTGTGGCACGTGACCCGAAAAAAATCGAACTAGACCAAGAATCTTTGAAATTTATGGAGGCGGAACCTGAATCGGATAGCGAATTACAATTACCGATTCAGCATCCGACGTCTTCGAAGACAATCACGACGTGACGGTGATCTCGGACGGACGAGGGAAGAGGCCGATGGTGAGGATTTTCATCTGTTTCTTCTAATTTGCTGAAATTAGAATTGAATTATGGTTGGAATCTTGGTTGGTTGGCTGCATGATATCCAATGGTGGGGATTGTAAGTGGGGAGATGGATAGTAGTTAGTTGGTAGTCTTGATATCCCTCCAATGCGCCTGCTATCGAAAGAATGTGTGTTTCGAACGAAGTAAATAAATGAGAGCGTGGAATACGATTCAATGAATTCAAAGAAGGAGAGGAGAAAAGATACAAGAAGATCGCCGAAAGCAGATAAAGCCGAGAATACTGTAGACTACCCCCTTCCACCCCCTCCCAAGTGTGCCCTGCGAAGTACCCTTAGTTCTGTAGGTACAGTATCAATTCGAGAAGTTGAGATGCGGATTGCACAGTGACTAGAGCATCAACCACCTTTATTCAAGGGTTGTACTCGATGGGAAGGTTCTTTCTGCGGACCATGCCGTCTCCCTGGAACCATTCACGGCGGAACTGCTTGGCGGCTCCGTCGGGGGTGTTGGTCCACTCGATGGTGACACGGTCGTTGTTGGTGTCCTACAAAGAAGTATATTAGTACGGCATGGCGGATACGGTGGGTCTGGGGTGTAGACTACCGTAATCAAACAGCATACTAAGAGCTCAGGGTCGGGGCCAGGGCTAAACCGTACCTCCTGTCCGTAGGCGAAGGCATCGCACGAGACGGCGATGAGGGCATTCTCCTTGGGGTCGAGGACACCAGCGGCGGGGTCGACACCGAGTCTCTTCATGTTGGTGGTCTTGAACGCCCATCCAATGCGGCGAGCGGACGAGTTGGTCACCTGAAATCCAAATGTTACTGTAGGATACCGGTAAACGGTAGGATACTAGTTCAGGGATGGGGGTATCGTACCTTGATGTGATAGGTGTGCTTGTCGTCGTAGGGGGCATTGAAGACGATCTTGGTGCCGGGCTGGGTGGCGATATCTCCGGGAGGAACGGACTGGGCCATGTCGACGACTTGGTGTGAGGAAGAGGCCGATGGGAGGGGGTTTTATAGGCAGGAATGAGAGGGAAATGAGGCGTTTTCCATCGAGTGAAACATTAAAATGAGGGGGATTAATGCGAAAAGAGTGAGAGAGGGGGAGGACAAGGGGGATTAACGATTTTCATAATTGGTTCTGGATTGAAATTTGAATCGAAAAGTTGTTTTCCGGGTGTTTTCTGTTGCATCCCTCCTTACCGATACTCAAACCGGTACCGTACCTATGTACACCACCAGTCGTGATTATTTCATGTCGACTGTAGAATCGCATTGATTGTGGAAGTATCTTTAGTCTGCTTCCACAATCAAGACAGAAGTCTAAAATTGCTCTTTTTCGCCGTTTAACCTATCCGTTCACCATTTTTACGCCTTTTATGATTGCAGTCCCCGCCGATCTCGATTCCCTCGTCGCCGTCGGCCAAGTTCTACGTGGCCCCCGATGGAAGCCTCAACGAGCACAGCTTCGAAATGCCCAAGGTGATTTCAGTGATTTCAGCTTAATTTTGCATATTAACCTATGTTATTGAAACTCAAACTCAACAAGCGAATTGATATGCATTCTATAGTCAATATGTAATGTTGCTATGCTCATGGTAAAGAATGTGCATTCAGGAAATAGTCGGCCCCGAGACGGCGCTCTCTCGCCTCGCGGAAAACAGCATCGAACGGCCGACGAGAAGGGCCAAGGAAATGGCTAGTAGAGGATTGAAGGAGCTGAGAGTGAGAATTGACTTTGCTCTGAATGATTCCTCTAGTGATAGACATTGATTCTCTAATGAGAGGTGTAAATATGCAATTCGAGTGAAACTCGAGACCGGATAGGAAATGGCAAGTAGATTGAATATTGAAGTATGACTTCAGTCCATTAACCCTCGAATGAAAATAGTAGATATATAATTCGTGTGAAACGCAAACCGGCAAGATCAACACATTAGAGATTTGAATGCAGACTCGGGAAATGAAGATAGTGTAGGCAGTATGAAACGCTGATTGTTGGTTTCAAAGTGCTGCGATTAATGTGTAATAGAAAATGCACCGTCAGTATACTCGTCACTATCCGAATTTGATGTGTTGAAAATATTTTTAAATTATTTTTTTAAAATAATCAGGAACGCGGTCGATCGTTCACGGGTGCGAAGGATTGCGAGCAGTGCAAGCGAATGCACTCACTGCTCAGCGAGAGTGAGACGTGTCGATTGGAGATGGAGGAACTGGTCGAGGTACGGTAGGGGATACGGTAGTACTCCTTTTCTTTCGAAATAAGCTGAAACTGGAACCGTTTGTTTTATCTACGAATGCTTGCGTTACGTCGGTTATGTGTAGATTGAGGACTGACTTTTCTAATGCTCTGATGCAACAAACAATTAGCGATTAGGAGATCATAATTCCATACATTCAGGCGTTCGAAGAGCAGTCGAAATCGCAGCGGAACATGCTGCGACGAGCGACGAAGGAGAACGAGTCACTGTAAGCATTGTTTTTGAAACAGAAAAGTAGCGAGCAGCATGGATCTAACTTGTAGCAGGGATAGGGAAATAATGATAGGACAAACACTGATGAAACTAAAGATGAAATTTATTGATTTTCAGCCGTCGCATCGCCTCCCTAACGGACAAGGAGCAGGAGGAGCTGGATATGGTGCTCGAGAAGGAGGAGGTACGGTAGTTATGGGCGTATGGTATTCTACCGGGGTTGAGTGAACAATCAACGTAAAGATATCCCGCACGGCAACTGTGCCCTGCGTCAGATGACTAGTAGATGATTGCTTGAGTGGGCGAGAGACGAAATATCACGGGGAAATGAGAGAACGAAAGTGTAGAATATTATTCGATTCAGGAGCTGAACGAGACGAGAATGCGCGTGAATGAGCTGCAGAGGCGACTGCAGGATGCGGAGGAGCAGAATAGGTTATTTTTGTTTTCGTTTTGATTTTGCGAAATCTATTGTCTTGACTATCCCATGTTTTCTTGATAATAGTAAGTATCAAGACAAGAAAATTGATGGATGAATTTGTTAAATCGATTGTTTCAGACAACTCGAGTCGACCGTGAGTAGTCTGCAGTGCGACGTTGAGGCGTTCCGAGATTCGGTAGGTTATGAATTCGTATGTTTTAACATTTATTTTATTTGTATCGATAGATTAGAGAAAAACAAGGAAATTCGTGTCACGAAAATTGCTGCCAAAGTGCCAAATTTATTTCGGTTTCACGGTTGAATGATAGGAGCATCCGTCTTTCGTTTTCGTTGCGCCGCTGTTTTTCCCATTAAAAACAATATGAAAGCCATTTCTGCTGAACGCAAATGGCATGGTTAGTGTAGCTGAACGTGTTAGTGCATGTAATAGTAGAGGCCTTAGTGTCGATCAGGTCGCTCGATTGCTGGAATTGGAATTTTAAAAAATACAATTGAAGGTGCGAACGAAAGAGGAGCTGATCATGCGGATGGCCGAGCAGAATTCGGAATTGGAGAAGGAAGGAGGAGAGAGGAGAATGAGTCTGCATGGAGAAGGTGGGTGAAACTATGAGGATTCAGATAAGAGGAATTTTTCCTTATAATGATCCTGGCAACTTTTGCTTTCATGAGAATTACATCAAGTCGCATCTTTAGTAATATTCAATAGCACACGCACACGCCGTTAAAATGATTAAAGGAACTACGATAATTTCAAATCCATATTGCTCTCTCAGTCGAAGTGCCTGAGGGAATTCCCGTGGAGGAATCGAGTTGCGATGTCGTTGAGGAAGAGGCCAGGAAGATCTATGAAGAGCAGGCGGTGAGAAATTTGAGTAGAGAAATAGGGAAACAATGTCAACAGTTTTCAACAGTTTGTTAATGAGTGGTGAATTCTATGTTTCATGCAATGTCTAAGAAGGCCTTTGTTGTAGCAGAGTAATTATTGTTAGCGTTTTCCGTACAAAATGAAAAAAAATTGAACAAAATGTTCTTTGATGAATCAGGCAGAGAAACGAGGGAGCATGTGGAATGGAGAGACGACGACTCGATTTTGTTTACTCAAATAAAGTATTCAAGGTTCGCGACGTGCACGAGATGCGCGATCTCGTTGAGGGGTATCGGATGCAGAACGAGGCACTCAATAATGAGATCGTTGGTGAGCGAGGAACTAGCGATGACAATTCGGCAAGTGTCTCTCCTCGATTTGCACACTCTCTCGTCTGTCTGACCGACTAGAGAGTGTGCAAAGTGAGGAGAGACGCGTGCCGAATTGTCCTCACTGGTTGGAACCTTGTTATTTCGAAAATGAAACACCAATTTGAATGGGAGCTTGATGTGTCATTGTCAACGTAAGCTACTCTTCTTTTATCACGGATCTTCTGTAAGAATGCAGGAGCGACTGCCACCAGAAAATATTTCAGGTGCCCGATTTCGATGAAACTTGGATATAACATTGGGTTGGGGGTATGATGAAGCTCTATCAACTTGGTTCGGAGAAATTTGCATATTATCGATTATTTATACGTCAAACTTCAAAGAGGCATAACTCTGCGAGTTTTGATCGCACAGCGAGCTGATTTCACACATCGCTTCGTTTTTGTATTATCTACAAATAGTTCCAAAAGGATGCTTGTTTTCGACTTCGTTTTCGGGGTGAAATCTCAGGAAAACCGATTTAAAGAACATAAAAGTGACCGTTTCTCGAAAATTTACCATTGAGATGCTCAATTTTATTTCACCAATCGATTCTACGGATCATTTTAGGAGGGGTCTCAATTGACCACTTTGCATATTTCTGTCCTCTCACCATAGCTTTACTAGGTGGGAGCCTGGACATAGCCGATATTTCACCCAAATTTGCCACATTTGCATATCTCTCTTCAACGTGACCCAATCAAAGAGTTCATAATAGATGAAATGTAGCTCTTGACTAGACGAACAAAAATGATCTTATCCGAAAATGTCGTAGGAGCGACCGTTCTCGAGTTATTTGGCAAAAACGATATTTTCGTGCCACTGGCAAGCGTTTTCATCCCGAAAATGCGCACTTACCCTCACTAGTTTCACTTCCATATAATTCTGCCATACCTTATTACTTATTTTTCAGAAAAAAATAATGATACATTATTACATAAATGAACTCAAAACATATGCGCTCTGTTGTTTGAATTTTTCTTAGGGGGGTTCCGAACGGGAAAGGTGCGTTCAAAAAGTATAATATTAACTCGAGAACGGTCGCTCCTACGACATTTTCGGATAAGATCATTTTTGTTCGTCTCGTCAAGAGCTACATTTCATCTATTATGAACTTTTTGACTGGGTCACGTTGAAGAGAGATATGCAAATGTGGCAAATTTGGGTGAAATATCGGCTATGTCCAGGCTCCCACCTAGTAAAGCTATGGTGAGAGGACAGAAATATGCAAAGTGGTCAATTGAGACCCCTCCTAAAATGATCCGTAGAATCGATTGGTGAAATAAAATTGAGCATCTCAATGGGAAATTTTCGAGAAACGGTCACTTTTATGGCCGTGAAATCGGTTTTCCTGAGATTTCACCCCGAAAACGAAGTCGAAAACAAGCGTCCTTTTGGAACTATTTATAGATAATACAAAAACGAAGCGATGTGTGAAATCAGCTCGCTGTGCGATCAAAACTCGCAGAGTTATGCCTCTTTGAAGTTTGAGGTATAAATAATCGATAATATGCAAATTTCTCCGAACCAAGTTGATAGAGCTTCATCATACCCCCAACCCAATGTTATATCCAAGTTTCATCGAAATCGGGCACCTGAAATATTTTCTGGTGGCAAAAATCGAATTTTTTCCTACGTTCTTACAGAAGATCCGTGTTATGAATGTATTTGTAAAATTAATTCAATTGCAGAACTGCACAACATGCTCACAGCGTACGAGGAAAAGGAGCGCAAGCTGACCAGGGCGCACTTTGAGGTGGGTGATTTTGGGTTTCTGAGCGAATTCTACGGTCCGACGAGAGTTCACTGTTCTGAAGTATCAGTGTACGGGTGCAGTGTAGTGAAGCAGTATTAGTGTTCACATTATCAGTACTTTTGTAGGGTTATTTTCTGGAGATAGCATTGTTACATTTGCAAATTTTGCAGACGCAAGCGTGCTACTACCAGCTCAAGTCCCGCTACATCATGGTGCTCAACCACTTCAAGTCGCCCGAGAAACCCGGAAAGAGTGGGTTGATCTTTGATCTTTATTGGACGCAACCCTTTCCGAAAGATTTTTTAAAATATTTGCACCCACAAATAGTAGAAAGTATTTCTTCAGCGTATTTTTCAACGCGTTAAACATGGGTTTCTCTTTGTGCATTTATGTTTCATTGCTTACTGATAGTCTTGCAGTAATGGAGCCGGGCATTCTGCGCGAGTTGATCGATGAGGCGAATCGCACGCCGCGGTCAGCAAGGAAGGACAAGAATGGTAAGGTCTAATCTATATTTTGCTAGAAAAATAATATTTTAAATGATATAATTGCTAGATAAAATGGCAGATTTGTGCGGATGTTGACAGATGTCGAAATCAATAATAATATTGCAGGTAAGGCGACGGACAAGCTGGGATTCTACGTGGAGGGAGGAGCTGCGAATGGCGGAGATGGATCGAAATTGGGTATGTCACAATAATCTATCTCGCTCCCGAAATTTTTCGAAGACTGTCTTCACTCATACTGTCCTTGCGAAACACAAACCCTCCTTGAAGAAAGCTCTTTTCAGACGCGATGTTCGAAACGGCGGCGGATTGCCAGAAGCGAGCGGACGAGCTACTGGAAGCCAGCCAACTGGTCAGTATATTAGTTTTTCTTTTTTTATTATCTACTGAAAGCTGGAAGTGCCTGTTTGTTCTCTCTAGGCGTTCTAGCAAAAAACTGATATGGTTGCTTATTTTGTTTGATCTCGGCGATTTTTTTTTACTTTGATCGAATTCAGGAGCAATCGGAAGAGTACATGAAGTGGCTGCAGTCGTGGGACGCCTTCCTCGTCAACTCTGTCAATACGTTAGTTTGCTATTGTAATTATTAATTTTTATTATTAAATTAAATTAAAATGGTTTTCTCATAACGCACGCAAAGCATAATTATGAATTTGTCTCTTGATGCAGTGTGTTTTCCCTTTCATTCTGACCGATGATAGAGTGAGATATTTTCAGCAAGAACACCGTTGCCTCGTCGCCCGAGCTGAAGTCCCTCGTGCGAACGGGCATTCCTCTGGCGCATCGGGCGAGGGTGTGGGTGAGGTGAGCGACGTTGATCTTTGATCTATTCAGAGATGAGCGCCACCCTCTGATAATTGCACAAAATCGGGGGTTCGACAAGAAACTTGTTGAAAATCGCGGGTTTTACTACCGAATTCGGGGGTTATAGGCTTCCAACCAGGAGTCAAAATCGGGGGTATGGTCCGATATCCGACCTCTTGCTCATTCCTGGATCTATTTATGTAGAGTGAATAACTCGAGCAGATGTTTGAGCTCAGGTGACTTGAAACATAACCCTCTAAAATTTAACCTCTGCAAATTGCCCACTAGCTAGACACTAGACAGACTAGACAGACAGACCACTAGACAATACAGATCAAGACAGGCCAGAATAAGACAAGATCAGATAGATATGAGATAATCTTGTCAGATTGGTATCCCTGCACGTGCGCGATCGTCAGGCGGAGATGGGCAATGGCTACTACGATTGTATGCTGAAGAAGGCGAAGAGGAAGAAGGATGAGGGCGTGTTCGATGCGGCTATTAAACAGGTATGAGTTGAAGCACAAAAGCTGCACGTTGATCAAATTGTAATTTGGGCCAAAACGCTATCGAATTCCGTATAGCCAAGTGGACCTGTCATAGATAGTTTGAAACCTCAATAAAGGAAGCTGAACTCTTGAATCACATTCGTTGCAGATCGACCTCGACCTCGCGCGCACTCTTCCCACGAACAAGTACTTTGAAGACCCGAGCTCAGAGAAGGTTAGCAGACATTTCAAAACTTATTTTATGTCCTTTCCTGAATTTCATTTTATATTAGGGAAAGGATCTAACGATGATGTCATGGTTGCAAAATGATCGCAGTTGTTGCCTGTATAGGTAAATGCACATCAATGAACCTCTTTATAAAGACTCGGGAGATTGAAAGACGACATTTCCTCATTCTCAGGTGGAACTTCTTCGCCGCGTTCTCTACGCGTATCGCTATCACAACGCGGACGTCGGCTACTGTCAGGGACTGAATCGATTGGCTGCCATCGGGTTACTGTATCTGTCAGAGGAGGACGCCTTCTGGTGAGATATTGAACGATAACGCACAGCTCGTTTTCTATCATAGAAAAATACGAAACACAGATTCTTTTGCTATTTAGCATGCAAAACTTTATCTCGAATATGGGATTATCGGATACGAAAACCCGTCAAATTTGCGTTTTTAGAAATAATTTGGCAGGTTCCTCACGGCGTGCGTGGAGATTCTGCAGCCACCCGGCTACTATACGTCGACGCTGATCGGAGCGGTTGCGGATCAGAAGGTACGGTCAAGAGTTGAGCTCCTTCGAAATACTTCGCACCGAATTTGAGCATTTGAAGCAAAGTATCTTTCAATTCAATTCTTTTAAGGAAACTTGTTATCGGTAGGGTTTGTTTAGGAAGTGGTGAAAGCTAAAATCACCGTTTCTCATTTTGCTAAAAAAACGCTGTTTATTTGCAGGTACTACGTGATCTCGTGCAGGAGAAGCTGCCTCGATTAGCCAACCATCTCAAGCAATTGGAGGTGAGTGGAAAGGTAGATATTTGATTTATTCCCTGGGTCAGTCCATCGCGCCAGGTTTGAAGTGTCTTTTTTGAAAATTTGTGCTATGACAAAAAGCCAGAAGGTGACCATTGTGATTCGCAGATCCATGTGGTAAAATAGTTGTTAAAATGATTGCGTTAATTATCGTTGAAAATAAATTATAAATAACTATGTGCTATTTTCACAAGCATCCATTCAGGTCGATCTCTCCCTGTTCACTCTCTCCTGGTTCCTCACTTGCTTCGTGGACATTCTTCCCCACTCGGTCTACCTCAACATCTTCGACGTCTTCCTCTATGAGGGAAACAAGGTCAGTTCACTTACTAGGATTCGAAATTCGGGCAATATTCTCTTCATTTTGCACACTCTCATGTTATTGTGACAGAACTCTACAACAGTAAAACTGTGGAAGTGCCGAGGAGAATTTGCGAAGAGTCAATCACCGTTATATTTTACGTTTCATGCGAAACATATCAGGCTAGGTAATTGAATGAGGATCAATTAATTCGGCATGTTTTATTCAAAAACATCAAAAACTCTCAAAAGGCCCATTGCCTTGATTTCAGGATAAATATGTATGCATGTCTGATAAAAAAAACAAGTTTATTTAAGGTTCTCTTCCGATTCGCGCTCGCTTTGCTCAAGTTGGGCGAATCAAGGGTACTGCAGTGCAAGACCATCGGTGAGTCAAACAAACTCTGGTTTCTCTCACCCACTGGTTTGCATGCGCGTCACGCAGTGAGTGAGGTAATGGGTTCCCACTGGGTTGTTTCGCCCTCTGCAAAACCATGTCCGCGCTCACTGGGCGAGTCGCTCTTCTGCAGTGCAAGACCATCGGTGAGTAGGGGAATGAGTCTCCCATTTCTTAATGCTCTCTCGTCGGATACAGAAACTAGAGAGCATGGTGAAGTGAGAGAATTAAAAAGTTCCTCGGCGAGTCGGACAATTTGAGTTTCACATTTTCAATATCTTGCTTACTCTTGAGCCTGATCGATTTTTGAGAGAACACTGGTGTAAAACTAACCGTAAGATGGAATTTGATTAGGGGAATTTGAGTTTCGCCTGATCTTTATGTTGCTTGCTCTCGAGCGAAATGTAATTCTCTTCAATATGTCTTGCGTAACAAATAATAAGAAGGTTTTTGGAATATAATCGTGATTACTGTTGGAAAATAGAATGATAAAGTATTTCTGATCTAATACTGATTCCTACAGGCACAGTGCACGCGTGCCTCTCGCGTGCGTCCGACTTCGTGCCCAATTTCAAGAAGCTCGCGCAGGTATTCATTTATTTTTATCTAAAGTATTTTTTTGTTATGTTTCGGGCATGTTGCCTCCATGTTGCCTGGGTGAGTGTAAGATAGAAAATTAGTTCTCTAGATGCAGTAGAATCGGTTGATTGGGATGTGGGAGGGGCGTGCAGCAATATTTGTTCAAAGAAGATAATTTGAAGGCTTGCTATTCTCAGGTCGCATTCAATGAGCTCAATCCGTTCCCGCAGAAGTCAATCGAGCAAAAGAGGCAGGCATATCTCACCGAACTCAAGGTTTGTGATCTTCATTGTTTACTGGTACCAGTCTGTTTGTGGTTTCACGAAAGGTGTTTCACATGGCATGTTCCAGGGCCAGGGATACCGTTAAATACGCATTGATGGCTCCCGGACGAACTAATCAGCATGATCTTGTATTATACGTACCTTATCATACCACACTTGTATTTTATCGCTTGATTGTACAGTACACATCCCTGTGAATATCGTATTTATATTGCCGTACATACGCATTCTTGATTCACTGGTCAGCCATATATCGCCTTCCTATTACCGTAGTAAACGGTTACTCTTATTTTGCGATTACCGTAGTATACTCACTGTTATCAACTGTCTATTGATTGTATCCTGCTCACTCTAAGCATAATTCCCTGTATTCTGCAGATCGAATATTAGTGCCAAGCCCGATGCTGTATCATGGTTCTATAAATATATGTACCATTTGCGAGTGTGAAATCGATAAATTATTATTTATTTCTACACGTTTATATATCTTGTGTTGCTCATCTCTTGAGTGTAAATGAGCAAAAGACAGAAATATCCATCGAAAGATTCTTATCAAATTGGTTTATTTATTGCGATTCTTTGCGAGAAAATTGAACAATCATTGCCTTGTCATTACTTCATTGCACGAAATTATACGTAAAGCTAATTTCACCAGACTACATAAATTTTCTACATTGAGAGCTATGCGTTTACAGTACTTTCACAAAAACATTGGCGATAACCACAGCAATAATGCAGATTTGAAAATGATGCTTCAGAATGTGAGTATATTCTCCTTGTCTTGCTCATCCTTCTTGTCCGATTGAGGAAGTAGTCTAATGGCAGTATTGATTGCGGATAGCTCCAGTTTGAAGCGTTGCATCGATTCCGTGAGATCATTCACTGATCGGACCTGGTAATGAACATTACATTTTATGATTATGAAAATATAAAACCGTGACAATAATATACCATGATTTCGTTATCCTGAAGATGCAGGCAACTTTAGTGCAAAAGTAAAAGCTTCTAAAGTTCATGAAACGCAGAAGGTCTCCAGGATTACGAAACTCAGTTATCGCACTGTCTTATATTTATTTATCGATTACCTCAGTGACACTTCTCGTGTAGGGATCGTAGATCAAAGAGAAAGGCCGCTCGAATTTGCCGGCGTACTCTCTGTAATGTTTTTGTTGATTCTTCTTCAAAGTCAAAATTCGGTTATCAGAATGAAGAATGTCACTCTTCATTTCCTCACGCAGGAGCAGGCCAACATTTTTTGATTTCGTGATCAATACAATCCTTACCGTAGTTTCCCGAGTGCCTCTTCGATGCCGTCAGCGACGTAGTACAGTGGTTGATAGTCGTCATCTTCGTACCTAGAATTAAATTCGTAATTAAATTCTTAAAGAGCATAAACGCCTGAAATATCACTCACTTTTGCAGTGCAGTCTCCGTCGGAACGAACTCACGATGCTCGGGAACGTCGGAGCACGCATGCTGAAGTAAAGTATTTTCACCGCTTTTTCATTCAACATTCTTGGAATTTTACAGAAACTGGTTCATCGGTTAGACTATACTCGCTATGAAGAGACGGACTCTTCATCCTGACATCCTTAGTGTTCATTCAACCAACCTGCAATTCCCCGAACGCCGACAGCAGTCCAGCTCCGATCGCTCGCAGTTGTCCCTCCTCACGGCAAAGACCGAACTCGACGATGAACCAGTACACCTACAGCGATGGGAATCTCTTCACTTTCATTTTGATTGTAAGCAAATCAATGAGGCGAAAATCGAGAGGTAAGAGGAGGAAATGGTCAATGAAACATACCGTAGCCAGCCGTTCAATCTGCTCATCGCTTGCGCCGAGTGACATTAGTCCGATGTCCTGACTCATCTGGAAGCGAGCAAGAATTTGGTGCGGAAATCATCACAATTTGACAAATTATCCCCTGTTTTAGAAGCCATCAATTTTCCACAGTCTAATTTTGTACCTGTGCAAGTGCCGGATCGGCAAACATCGGCACATGTCCGAGCAGCTCGTGGATGAGGTCGGGTTCTGGAAATCATAGAAATATTTTTAGACAGCATTTTTATGGTTACCAGGCGAATGATGCGGCTTGGCGTGATGGCGCAGGTACTGCGTAGTCTGAAAGAATTGCACTCTATTTTATCAAGAAAATTTTCCGATACAATACTGATGAGGCTTCGAGAAATTATTGTTATGCAAGCTTGCCTGGAACACTCTGAAAGCGAGCGAGGCGAGAAAGTCTCTCGCTGATAGCAGACCGGAGCACGGTCGGAGAATGAAGCCGGTACGACCTGAGCAGCATTGTATTCTTTTTGCTTCTTCACATTTTCCCTTCATTTAGATAGCTCAACACAAAAAAGTGAAGCACTTACGTTCTAGAAAGGCATTGATGCTTCTCAGCTGCGGTATTCTCTCTCTAGTGAGTACTCCTTCCTCCAGAAGCATTGCGAGATTGCGTCTGATAATTAAATACAAAATAATTAATAAATTTATAAAAAAAATAATACCTGTAAGTAGAGCAAGCGAGCGTGACATGTAAATGCTCCAGCTTGTCGAATACCTGAGATGCAATGAATTTTTTTTACGCGTACGAATCTCACAAATACAAATCGAATGCCATCTATTTGGATCCATTTATATTTACACATATAATAGTAATACGCACTTGTCTCCAAGTGTCATGCTCCGCTTCAGTATAGTGCACATCCGACAGTTGATCGCCACTGGGAGAAAAAAATTTATTATCGAAATATTTTCAATTTTCAGAAGTAAAATTTTAAATGTGGTTAATTTGTCACACTTACTATCTGAAATTTGCAGCCAGCCTATTCAGTTCCTCCCTGCGCGCAATGTACACGTCGTCCCCGAAACCCTACAAATTGGTCTTTGATCTTTGGTCTTTGATCTATCTTGATAGTTCAACGGACTGTCAATGATAGAAGAATGGAATTGTTTCGCAAAGAATACAAACTATGAATGAAACCACTCACGGGATGTCTCGGGTCGATGGTCGGTTCGTATTTGGTGATGCAATGGGAACACTTGTCGATCTCCGAGACGTGTCGGGGAAACCAGGGCACTGCATATTAAATTCGTATTATATTTCGGTTTGGTCCTCAATCAATAAAATGTGATGTCCGGCACAGCGAGATTCTCATTATTATCATCAAGGCCAACGCGACTTCTCTGAAAAACGCTCCTCTGGCTTTTGGATATTTAGGCCGATGAACAGAGATTCCGCGACCAAGTTCAGCGGAAGATTGTAAAGGTGACGTAAAATAATTCTATTTTTTTGCATAATGCATTTGGTAGAGATTATTTTTAGACCCTTACTTCTCAGTTATTGAAATTGTGAAACTTATTCATTCCGAATCATTATGACTGTGGCGCACCTGCCGATTTGTTTTCGCGTGGCAAATACTCTCTCAACTGCCTGACTAAGAGCGTTTGGTATCGGAAAATGGGAGAAGAGAGGGAGCGCGAAAGCGAGCCGACCAGCGGGTGTTACGTGCCGCAGTCGGAAAGATTCGGAATGAATGTGTTTCACAATTCCCATAACTGTGAATGAAGTGTCTACATAATAGTTCGGCTACGATTCGCCTCTGAATAAAACGAACAAAAATATTAACTTCCCCTTAACAACAATCTGGTCACGGAATCCCTCAACCGCCGAAAAAAATCCAAATACAGAGTGTTCTAAGAAGCCCCGTTGACATTCTTGACAATCTCTCTCGATCTGTTACCTTCCGGATCCTGTCTCGCTTTGTACATTCGCACTGCGGTTATGGAAGGATGTGCCTGGTAAATGTAATCTCGAATTCAATTTCATGTCATTCATTTTTTGGACATATGCAACGGTAAAGCTCCGAATGATGATGGGTGGCTGAATGGTGTATACCTTCTTGAGTGCTGCAACAGCAGCCACAGCCGAGTCCTTGTGCTCGACTGCGCATTCGACGAGTACGTCAACGCCTGAATTCGGTTCTTTTTTCATGCATGAGATTCATTTGATCATCCTTGGTTTCCGCCCGGTCGGAATTCGAGACATCTCGAGAGAACTAACAGAGCTCTAAGGTCGAGATCTCAAAAACCGAACTATCCCGATTTCACCAACCCTAATCATAGTGTTTTACATCAGAAATACCATCAGATGAAACATTGCATGATTCATTTGTTCCTGTTCTCAGAATAAAAAGCGATAAGGCACTGGGCGCTTGCTAGCATCTAGATAATGTTGCCCAGTTGAAAGGTCAGATCATCAAAACATCGGACGGATTGATCAAGCGGACAATCCCACTCATACGCTAACATAACCGTCTCTTCAATTCACAAACAATTCCCTCTTCAAGATTTGCGAAAAAGTGTGTAACAAGAGGAGACGCCTACCCGTAAATATGGCATAGTGTTCGAAGCAATCGTCTATCCATTTTACAAACCGTTTCACCGATCAGAGTAAAGAGACTGCAACTCTCACCCCTTCCTCCCTTCTCCGGTCTCGTCTCGATGTGCTGCATGGTAACGTTGTTGTCGTCGAGAGTGTGAATGACGGCGGGGAGGAAATCGGAGATCTCGGCTAAATGAAAAGAGAAAAGGTAAAGGGCGATTTCTGCAACCCCAAGCCAATGTTGCTACTTCTAAATAGTTTGCGCTAATCGGTCACCAAACTGCCCAATAAATAGATCAATCCAATAAACGTTGCCAAAGAGGTTCGAAACGCTTGTAAAGTAGACAAAATGCGAAATGGAGGTTACACGACTACGAAATTTGCGCACAAATGATTCTGCCAGCACGTTACACCAGTTCTATTCGAACACTACGATCACAAACTATGTGTCGGCACACTGTGTTCTCTGCTCATTCATAATATTCTGCCCCATTATCTAACTCTTGGTTCTCAATACTCATTTCTTTCATCCCGTCTCCTCTTTCCATTGACACTATGGAACCAGTCGGGAAAAGTGACCACGAAAAAGCGAACGAGCAGTAATTATGCAGTGATGTGATTCACTACACAACTAACTACCAGAACGTTTTCAGGAGTATAGCTTCCAGAAAGAGGAAAATTCCGCACGCTTTCTAATCGTTCGGAGCGATTGCATAGCAGCAATTGCGATCGCATTGAGTTGAAATTATTATTTACTATACCATCTGTTATTCAAACCATGTCTTGTCTGTGCCTATGCATGTCTACCCTTTCACGGGTCACGTAATGGATTTTGAACTCATAGCGTCTCGCTGATAACGAAATGTTGCGAACTCAGAAGAGCTTGTGAACTTTTCCGCCGTATTGGATTGTTTGTTGAAAACAGCGGTACAGTGGAGATGATCGCTCACCCGAACTGGCAATAATCACAGAGAACAGCAGCTGTCCGTTTCCCTCGAGGGAGAAGATGAGATCTACTCCTTCATCGTTAAGATCGCGGGCTACCTAAAAACGGAATGTCAATGGTGAAATGCGTTCTGGACAATGATGAACAAGCAGTGAAAAAAACATCCAGCAAGTAAAGAAATATGGAAAAAACAAATATTTACCTGCTTATTCTTTTCCAGATGAATCTCTAGTTCCTCTCTCTTCTTCTGCGTGTTCGCTCGTTTGAGTGTCTGAAATACGTTATTGTGATCCCAATTTCAGTTTGAAATAGCTACTTGATATTTTTTCATTTTGAGAGGTTGAGGAATATTGACTCACCATAATGTGGCTCTTCTCGAAGCTCGCTTGATGCACGAGTGAGTATCGTCTCCTCTGCGATTGCGCTGCACCCGACGCTGAGAGATCGATTGAGCCCTGAAGTTGGCAGTTGAAGGACAAGTAGCATGAGTAGCTATGGCTTGGAAGGATAACTTGAAATCTTAAAAATTAAACCGTCAACACTAAAATTCAGATGAGGTCAGACGACTGCGCTCAAATACTGGACCGATTCGGCTCAAACGCTTTCGCAAAAAGGCGCGAATCGGTTCTTATCATAAAAAGGTCAATTGATGTGGTCCCCATCTCTGATCATTTTACGATTCTGAGAAAGCGCAAGAGCGAGAGCTTATTCACGTGCACCCTGGGTTGCTTGACTCATTTTTTTTTGGAAATCGAGCCCTAAAGTGGAAGGTAGCCTAGACAATTCAATAGACCGAACATATTGGAATTTTAGAGCTCGAAATGTGAGCCGCCGTCTCTTCTTTTCGCACACTCTCTCACCACTCGACCGGGCGAGAGAATGCGCGAAATGAAGAGACGGCGGCTCATATTTCGATCTATGGAATTTGTACCGCAAAATATAATTTTTATAATTTGATGACTATGACTGTGCGGCGCCGAACATTCTGCAGAGCTGGCGTTTTTGCGAAAAAGCGGCTAATCGGTTCTTATCATAAAAAGGTCAATAGTCCCATCCCCGATCATTTAATGTTTCGTTGAAAGCCAAGGACCTCGTCTCTTCGCGCATTCTCTAGGCGTAAGGATTGCTTGGCATTAAATGACTCTCATAATTTCGCGTGTTCGTTCATTTCTCCTACCCATTAGAGAGTAGGAGGAATGTAGAGACCATTTATTGCGAAGACACTCCTATCCGAGAGTCTCGCGGGCGTGATGAATGGACTTTTTCTTCACTGATCTGATAAGACGCGCCGGTTCATTGGTTTCCGAAATGGGACATTGGTTGCAATTATGAGGGTCGGGAATAATTGAGAATTTTCTATGGTGTCATTGTGATGAAATGGAAATAAACTCATGTGTGTGATGTTACTATGGTAGCTAGATATCCAGATGCTTGAGGGTTCATACGATAAGTTCCCCATAAAGCACATTACTTATGACTGTTAACGCCATTGAGGCAGTAATTCAGTTTGTAATAAAATGGAAATGAAATAACCATGACGAGACTGCATGCGAGCTGGTTGCTCGATTCGGCAATCGAGTGAAGAGCTCGCATCTTTGGCGTTTTCGAGCGTGCGAAGGGCAGTTTGGACCTGCAAGGACACGAAGATTGAGAATTCGATAATGATCAATATTTCGGACAATTCATGAAGGATACTCAGTTTTTCGACTCTTTTGCTGTTTTACAGGTAAACGAGGAGAACGAATAACAAAGAATAGAATATTCCGCTCCAGAAATCGAAAGCCTCGCGTGGTATCCACACCGAATTTGGACAAGAAGTAGCCCGATTCTCCTCTCCTTTCCTTATATCGGCAAGCGGTTGGACAATTGCTTCTGTTAGGCTCTCCATTCGCCCTGTTCCCTCCTTTCCCTGCCCCTCCAAGTTACATGCCCATATAGGAGGCTATTCTGTCTCAAAGAGACGGATCACCATGGCGCGTAATCGTTTCCTGCTCATGCGCCCCTCTTCCGGCAATCTTCCGTGTCTCTTAGAGCTCGAGAAATGAACCGCCGTCTCTTCATTTCGCACACTCTCTCGCTTGTCTGGCCGGTAATAGAGTGTGATGAATGAAGAGACGACGGTATCATTTCTCGAGCTCTAGTGTCTCCCCATTCCCAATGACCTCTCGCTGTGTCTAACAGGCGAGAGAGCACTGAGATTGAGGAGAGTATTCGAGAGCGGGGGCTCACTTTCCATCCATCCTCCATCTTTCTTTCTTTGATATAATTGCACCTGCTGACAGCCGAGGGCATTGCATGTATCTCTCGAGATGGACACGTTCAAGTAGATTAATGATGGAGATGGATGTTCGATACTTGGGCAAACGTCACTTCCTTTCAAGAAATTGAGTTCTTGAAAGGTTGAAATTTATTTCATTCGGCTTCTCGAAGAATCAAATTGCCAACCCTATTGTGAACTTTCAAAATTATTTGTATCCAGGAAAAAGGTTGTAAACTGAGCCGTTTTTTAGTGAGAGCTCTATCGAATTAGGGAGCCTTTTCCCTGCCGAACTGCGCCTTCGACCGCGATTATATTCCAGCGACTTTGGCCATTGCGGAGACGGCGGTTCGGTTCTTGTCCGTGCAGTGTACGTCAAGGGCCCCTTAATCGAGAGATGGTTTCAACCGGGGGTATAGCTCAGTGGTAGAGCGCTCGCTTAGCATGCGAGAGGGCTGGGGTTCAATTCCCCATACCTCCATAACTTTTTGCCTCGCTCACCTCTTTCGCTTTGTAGGTATCGATTAGTGATGTTTTGCTCGAGTCGAACTCGCGAGCAACTCGCGCTCGCCGAGCTCATTTTACTGTACTCGGATCGGCCAATTGCTCGCGAGTCAAATAAGAAAAACAACTCGCTAGTTGTTTACTACTCGCGAGCTGACTCGCGAGTCGATTTCTTTGTTTCAATCTTCGATTGGTCGAGTGGGAAATAGAAAAATCAAAAACAGAAATGTTAGGGTGAAAAACAGCTTTGCTCGCGAGTTGAACAAAGAAATCGACTGGCGAGTTGTTTACTACTCGCGAGTCAATTCTACATTTTGACTCGCGAGCGACGAGTCGCTCGGAATAACAACACTAGTATCGATCGGACAGGAACTTGTTGCTGTCCGCGTATCTACATCGATTTATTTTGCAAATTATGAATTTAGTAAAATAACTACTTGTCTTAAACTTCTTGCCGAGCTTGTAGTGCTGCTTCATGCCAACCTGAATGGGATGAAATGATCAGAGATTAAAGATCAAGGTCCCAGATCAAAGATCAAGGTCCCCACCTCGCATGGGCTGACGCGGAGGAGTATGTATTGAAATACGTCTCTTCAAAGAGAGAAACACGAATTTTGGGTACGTAATGTTCGCGCTGATGTATGCTTCACAGCGTGTCCAAGATCTGACTTGCGCAAGCGCGTAGATGATGTTCATGCAGAATGAGTGAAATCAATAACACCTGTCCGACCACTTCCCGCAGTGCTCATGACCAAATGAGAAGTGCACAATTTCAAAAACAACTACCCTCCAAAAGGTAATTTCCACTTTGAAAAATCCATTTTGGTCCACTTCACAATTCCACTTCACAATTCTGATAAGTAATATTTTTTCAATTGTTTCAATTCCATCGATGGTAGGAGAAAGCATGGTTAAATTAGTATACTTAGATGATAGGCGAAGCAGAAAAGATGCAGGGAGAAGTTAGATTTCGATCGGGCTCCTTTTACTGCCAACGAATTCCTTCTCGCGTCACTGCCCCTTGCCAGCTTACCTCAGCGACCGATGACTTCTGCAACATCAAGGCCTTCACGGATGCTGCGGCTGATAACTGCTGGAGAACTGCAGGAGATGCTCAAGCTTCAATCCTGCAAGAAGAGGCTTCTCGTCCCCGATGCAGCCACTGGAGCACTCTCACAAGTCGCAACTAAGGCAGCAGTCAAGAGCTTCTACCAGGATCTCTACTCACCTGCAGTTCAGCTCCATCTCGCCGTTCCTCCTCACTCGCTCGAACTCTTTCCTCCATTCCTTCCCGACGAGGCATGACACGCAATGTCACTACTCAAGTGCGGCCATTCCCCAGAATCAGACGGCATTCTTCCCGAGATGCTTTACCACTCGAGAGATCACCTGGCCCATTCCATCTCCCACCTGATGAAACGACTAGTGGAAGGAGATACCGTACCCACAGATCTATCGGAATCTGTCGTAATTACCTCAAATGGTCAATTCCATCCTTCAATAGCAATTGAGTTTTCTCAATTACATCTGCGAGAGTTATGTTTCACGTTGTTCATGTAACTAGATTTGGCCCAGCGTAAATGATGGTCGAAATACCGTGAATGTATATATAAATATTAATCAGCTTTATTATTACTCTGAACCGTTTCCATAGTCAACGATGGGCATCTTCATTTTTCATGTCGACCTCCCGTTGGTTCCAGATGACGTCACGTTGAAAACAATTTTTCTAGAATAATTCGGTTCCATCTATTGCACTATAACTGTTTGCACTTTGTAAATCATAAAAAAATAAAGCATCTAGTTAGCTGTTATTGGCATTGTATTCTACCCCGGGAGCTCACTTAATTTTTGCTCTTCTGGCAAGCCAGTAATAATAGAAAAACTGTTTTCGACGTGACGTCATCTGGAGCCAATGGGAGGTTAGTGTGCTGAATGAATATGCCCATCGTCATCAGCACCCTCGAGAACCCAAAGACACACAATTTCAGAGAATCGATACTTTTGAGCTCTGACGGTGGTGTGGCACATGGCGCGCCGGATTCTGTCGTTTCCCAAACGTCTTAAAAACCCCAAATGGTCAATCCCATCCTTCAATAGCAATCGAGTCTTCTCAATTACATCTGCGAGAGTTATGTTTCACGTTGTTCATGTAACTTGATTTGGCCCTGCGGAAATGATAGTTTGTCGTGCACCGCCCATCTGAGATCGACGATTACTAATTGTTCACTTAGTTTTACAGTCGCCATGCGACATTCCCCAAGCGATGCACCAAGCACCGTCGGAAC